>CANYCX014159045.1:0-18148 GCA_948193385.1 Breynia disticha f. nivosa
AGAGGAAAAAAGGGAGATGAGGGAAAGGAAAAATTAGGGTACTAAAATACCTTTTTCATGTTTTAAAAAAAATAATTAGGCATAATCATATTAAATAAAACTATAAGTGGGCATTTTTACAAAGAAAACATACAATGTATGTATTTTACCAAAATAAAAGTAAAACATAGTATTTCTTAAAATACACAAACTAAAAAGACACTCCACATAATTAACTCCTACAGATTAGGTAGTTCCAACCCAACGAGGACGTGCAAATGCCCACAGCATCTTCCCATAGAGGTTCTAGACAGACCCTAGGTGGCTCCCTTAGGACTTGATGACCCGGCACCAATGTGCTGCCCCAGTTAGCCAGGCTATCAGCAACTTTGTTGCCTTCGCGATAGGTGTGTTCAACGCGGATAAGGCATTCCCTCCACATGAAACTTCTGCAACAGTGGACTAGAGGGGCCAGGGGATGATGCATTCCTATATCCTTCTGTAACAGCTGTAGAGTAGCCTTGGAGTCAATAGCAACAATAATCTGTTTAAATCCCTTCAACAATATGGTTTGATTTAAAGAGTTGGAATCATATTAATAGTGTTTGGATGTGATAGTTTCTTATAGAGTTCAGAAGATGGGCATCTTTCTCACCAGTTTGCAATCAAATAAGTCAATAAATTGCAACCATTTGAAGAGTAGTCAACTTAATATGTGTTATGTTGGATATTGACCAAAAACATTGATCATGTACTTCATATTTTTCCCTAAATCACGAGGTATCCTAAACATTTTAGACTAAACTCCGTTCGAGTTAGACAGGACCACAGGGCGGCTAAGCTCTCATAACCGAATTTTAACGCAGGTGCGTACCCAAGACTCGAACTTGAGATCTCTGGCTAAGGTAGAATAACATCACGTCAATTGATCTAAGCGCTCGATGACAATATAGTCAAATCTCTTAATCGTTTTTTATGGTGTTTTCTATAAACATATGACATAGGCTGAGTGCAAGCTCAAATCTAAAATATCCTTTGGAGTAGTCAACGACTAGCGAGTGCTGAACTAATACAATCGATCAAAGATCTAAAAACTAGTAGTATTTTTCGATGTTTATGAGTAGTTTCCATTAAGTTTAACATAATAAATCAATATTTTCTTATAACTTATGGATCTAGAAAACTTCTATGGATCTACTTTGACTACATATAAGGAATATCCAACCACAAGTCAAGCTACATTTTAGGGATTGGATTATCTTTAATGTTTATAGGGTTTTCTTATGTCAACTTACGCTTGCATGACGCATATATATATCTCCTCCAAGTCTAGAAAATCGGAATGTATGTTGGTTCATGGCTTGCTTTACTTGAAGGGAAGTGAAGTCATTATAATTCTCGAAGCCAATGATAAAAAAAATAGATGAATTAAGTGTTGTCGATTGTTGATAACGTAAACATTACAAAAATTCAATATGTATTGTCCGTGTCGTATCATAACTATGTGCTCACAAACTGTATTAAATCGTCAAAAATTGCCATCCTCATTCCATCGCTATGTCTAGAGAGATTGTAGATTTTCTTTTATGATACTTGTGCCGTAAACTAGTTATGATAAGAAAATTGTTGTTTTGGAAGAAAATTTCTTTACTTTTATGTTCAGTTTGTTTGATGGAAAATAATTTTTTTTAAAAATATTTTTTTATGCTTTTTAATTTTATTTTGTAGAATTATATTTTTTTAGTGTTTCATATTCATATTTAAAAATGTAAAGAAAAATATAATTTTATATTCTAAATAGAAAAATATTTTTTTAAAAGTAGATTAAAAGAATTATTATTTTTTCGTTATATTTTAATTTATAAATTTGTCAAAAAATGAATTCCTTCAAACAAACGGTAATTAAGTAATACCCTAACAAAGAGTTGCTTTTTCCTTTTTTTTAGTAAAATAAATGAGGTTAATATATATATATATATATATAATATATATATATATATATAAAAGAAACTAACACATATAGGAGATTGTTGATCAGCTTTATTCGTTTTCGTTTAGAAAACTTTAATGCATACAAAGTTAAAGCATAATTAATTCTATTTGCAAATAAGAAGATTTTGAATGTAAACTCGTATTGCCTAAAAATTTTGGACTTTTGAACTATGAATTGACTAAACGCTAGGTTAAATTACACTAAACTACGAAAAGCAGTAAAGAAAGTCAACGTACTAGGAAATAAGGAAAATAAAGTGCTTAAAATAGACTAAGTCAATCAAAGTAAAGTTATAAACTAAATAAAAGGCTTACACTAGATGCCTCCGATGACGATTGACTTGCCATTCGCAAGCAATATCTCGGGCATTGTCTAAGTAAGCGAATTCTAAACTAAGGCTACACTAAGGAAATTTAGGAAATTAAAACAAAGTAAAACAAGTGATGTGTACTGTGTCTGACCCTTTCTCATTCAAAGTTTCCTATATTTATAGACAGTGCGAGCAGTTATCATCACCGAACAGTTTTTTCCTTGTCTTCTCTGCTCTAACGCCACGTACACTTTCAACAAAACTGATAGCTTATATTCATGACACCTGGGCATGCGATTTTTATAATTTAAACAAGTGTTTTGCAATTAAAAAGTCCAATTGCTTTTCAATTTAAAAATCACATGCACTTTACCCTATCACTTCCAAGTCAGCTGGAGTTTAAAATCCTCATATCATTTCGCTCGCTCGTCCCTTTCTCATGATGCATTCAAAACACTTGCTCGCGAACGAAAAATGCAAGCGACTCACATACGTAACCCTCTTTTTGCACGAACCTTCCTCAATGCGAATCTTTTAGTGGTTAACAGAAACATTTTCTTCTACCTAAATGGAAGGGATTATACTACAAATGAAGTGAATGGAGCATCCCCTAATTTCTCAAGAAGTTTGAAAAAGGAGAAACCCTTTGGGAGAGATTGAAAGGGAGATGGATATGATCAAGTGGGGCATTTCTTTTTCAAGCACTTTGACTTTAGTTAAAGACTTCATACTTCTAGTTTTCTCTAGTTGATTTTGGATAGAATCGTTTTGTCTGTTTCGACAATTAGTATCCCTAATTCTCCTCACCTAACCCAATTTAACCATGCATCGGTCATAATCCTTTTCTTACTAATTTAATTTAGTTTCTTTTGCTTTACTCAAGGTAACCCTTTTGAACAAGATGGCAATGTATGATCAAAAGTGTCTTCGAGCGAAAATTGTGCGCAACAATGAGCGAAAATCGTTCAATAATATTTGCATTCTATAACACGTTGGACGGAACGAAAAAAGACGCTGTATAATCAATGAGGATGTAATTATCAAACAACTAAATAAAACTTAGAAACGTCAATTTCAAACAACATAACATAATTTGTAAGTACACGTTTATGATACGATAAGAACGACACAAATTCGATTTTTGTAACATTCATGCCACAAATAACAATATTTGATGAAAAAAATAGCATGACACGAATAATACGAATAGAAAACAAAACCCTTAAACAAAAATGTGAGTATGTAATGGAATGGTCAATTTTGTTTGTTGAGCTTAATGATAATGTGTAGAGTTGAATGTTTCTTCTGGTAAAGACCATTTGGGTCCAGAAATCTAATCAGTAGACGCAGGACCACCTTCAACTTGGTCATCCACTCCTGTTTTCTTCTCCCATTTACGTAATTTAACACAGATTTAAAGGTTCTTTGGTCCAAGTGAATTTTTTCGTTTCAGTTTGTTTCGAAGAATTTATTTTTTGAAAAAAAAATATTTTTAATTTTTCAATGTTAGGTACCAATAGAAAATGAGTCAATAAAATTATAATTTAAAAATCATTGGAAAATAATAATTATTCTTAACATATTTTTAAAGAAAATATTTTCTCGTCTAAAATATAGAATTATATATTTTTGTATTTTTAAATATTTGAGGATGAAATACATTATGAAAAATAAGACGCTGAAAAATATTTTCTGAAAGAAATCAATTTCCGTAAACAAACAGAGCATTAATCAATAATAACTTAAATCCTTATAAAATTCCTAAATCTCTTTGTTTTATTTTATGTGATATTTTTTTAATTTAAAATGAAATTTTTATTTGTATTAATTATAGTTGGTTTCTTCAATTTACCCTTAATTAATGACGTTTAGTTATTATTATTACCGATTACAACATTTGTTAAGAAAAATATTAAGGGTGCTGAGGGTAAAAAATGTGCAAAATATTAAATTTTGACACGTCAAAATAACACTCTTGTATCATATAAATCGGGACGGACATAATACAGGATTTTCCTAACCAATCTTGCCTGCTTTAAGCCAATAACGAGGTGCAAAATTAGTCCATAATTACAAAGAAATTAAGGTAATGATAGAGAATGAATGAGCATTACGTAACTAAACATGTTTAAGTCTCATGATTAGGTTAAAATTTGACAAAACCTGCATTAATTTTTACTTAATACAACCTGATATTTGGAATTATACCCTCAAAACACAACTTGTGATGATAACATTTGACACTTTTTTAAATGGATACATAAGCTTTTGTAAAGAAAACGACATTTAAATTAATAATTTTGGATACATATAGAAAATAAACGAGTTCACATAACAGTTATACCACTCTCTTTGCATGGTAACAAAAAACGATATTACATGAGAAAGTAGAACAATAAAAAAAATCTATAGGAGGATGCACGGAAAGGGACGTTGTTGCTTCCGGTATTCCCACCTTCGGTCAAGAATAATCTGACATTGAAGCAGGAGGCACAACTACTCCTTCACGACTCTGCTGGAGTTCAATATGGAGAGCATACCGAGCTGAGCATTCGTATTTTTTTTCGAACCCTTGGTATCCCCAACACATTGGCCGAGACTAATCCGGATTCGGAGCGAGAGACATGACTCCTCCCTCACGAGGGCGACTTTTCTCTGACTCGAACCTGAGTTCAAACTTTCATAGGAGGGTTGGATTGTCAGTTCAACCAACACCTCGTAAGTTTGAACATTCGTATTTGAGTTCATACAATTTGGTTATTTTTTGGGGGTGCGAAGGGATGGCTAGCTATAAGTATGAATGTTGTGGACTTCGAATGCAGCTGAGGGGCATAATGGTGTTTGGTGGTGGAAAATGAAAGAGATTAGCTTGAAATATTAGTTATATATACTTATATGAGTAATACGTTTCAGAAAATAATCACGAGGTGTTGGTTGGACTGACAATCCAACCTTCTCATGAAAGCTTGAATCCAGGTTTGAGTCTAAGGAGAGTCGGCCCCGTGAGTGAAGAGTTATACCTCTCGCTCCGAACCCGGATTAGTCTCGACTAATACGTCAGGATACCAGGAGGTTCAGACAAAAAAAAATACGTTTCAGAGAAAGTGTGTTGAAGAAAGATCTTGATGAGAAGAAAGCAAAGGAACAAAGTCATTTTAACTCTCACGACGTATCATACGTGTTAATCGTGTCGTAGTCGTATCGTATTATTTTACATCAAATATCGTTCATTGTTACATAAACACTACAAAAATTGAATTCGTGTCATTCATATCGTATCATAACTGTTCGCTCAAAATTCGTGCTATCGGGTGAGTTAATTAAACGGATTGTGATGGTGTTTTCTCATTTGTCAAAACAGGACCACCTGATCGTTTCGTTTTGCCTGTTTCTTCCCTTCGTTTATTTTTCTTAAGGAAGAGGACTTCTATGGACACCATTCCTCTGTGTTGTCGCTCTCTGTTGAACATGAACCCTATCACTTTGACAATATGTTGAAGACAAAGGATTCCAAACTGAAAGTTGGCTTTAATGCTTCGATGCTTAATTCTGGTTTTGAATTCCAGGCCCTGGGCCGACTCGAGCTCCCGTATGGGTTCTGATGAGGGCTTATGGGCTAAAAAATGGCCTGAATATACGAGTGTCGTAATCGTGTCGTGTTAATAATATCAATAGCAATGGCATGCCCTTCTAAAATTTTCCTCCCACTCATCATTTTATACACTTCTCTACTCGTTTGGTTTGTACAGCGTAGAGTAGTGGTGTAAATCGGTTCCCGGTTCAAGGAACCCTTAAATCGGAACCGGGTCTCACCGGTTCAGGGTAGTTTGGTATTGGTTTTGATGGTTTCAGTTCTGGTTTGGATTTATTTTTCTTTCAAAAATTAACTGAATCACCAGTTCGGAACCGCCGATTCATGTTTCCATATTTCATAGAACCGAAACCGAACATGGCTGGTTCTGTCGGTTCCAGTCCAAATTTTACACCTCTAGCGCATAGGCTATATCATTATAGTCTTATCTTCTTTGTCATGCGTACTCTTATAGTCCTCATCCTTTTACCACGTTTTTTTCTATAACAACACTCTACTGCCAAATTTTCTTTTGTACTATATATTTTCATCTTTCCTTAAAAAAATTTTGTGGATTCAACTGATTTGAAAAATTTCTGTCGTGATTGTTCTAAGAAATTGTCTCTCAAAGTTTACTTAAATGTCTTCCAAATAAATTTCTTTCAGAAATCTCGCTTCATCAACCATCAAAGACAACAAAAGAACATTTCTCATATCATTGTTGTAAGAATATACACTACTACATATGCTGGTTTTTCACGTTTCCTACAACTTTTAAGACCCTGCACTTGATGAACCATACTCATCATTTGTCTGTCCTATCCTTGTGATCTTCAGTCTCTTCACAGACGACAAGAACATCCTGTTTAACAACCAAATTTAAATATAAATTAACATTGGTTTTCTTTGATTAACAATCTTGATGGAAACAGAAGAAGAAGAAGAAGAAGAAGAAGAAGAAGACAGAAGTAGAAGTACTTACTCCCATGGAACATCACCAACAATCAACCAATCTCCTTCTCTGTCTTCATATGTCAGTACATGGCATTGCTCAATGTTTTCACATTCCATTTCAGCCCCTGCAAAACCATTTTCAACTCGTTAATACGTCTGAACTTTCTCATATTCGTGGGAAATTTCCGAAGAATTTCGTCGAGAAATGAATTTTCCGATACGTCTATTTCTGACTAGCTTTTTCCAGACGAGAACAATTACATTTTTCGACGAAATTCGTTGGAATTGGGTCGTGAAAAATTGTGTAAAAGAAAGGGGAAGGATAAGTTACTCAACAAAGAATGTTAGTGTTGAACATATTGTCAAGAGTCCTTATAAGTTCATGGTAACCACCATGAGCCAACAGGTCTAGTTTCCTTCCTATTGGAAGGCCTTCCATGTACACCTTCACAAAGAAAGTTGCACTATTGCACTCATCGTTTCCTTCTTCTGCCAATGCCTTTCCAAGATGCGGACTGCATACACGATTATGACAAAACACGATTAACACAACTTAAACACATACGCAACAACACTGCAAAATTATTCATAACAAGTAACCGTTCCCCTTCGTCTGCCTTTGTTTCCGTCTCTAAATACGAATCTGTATACAAGAAAATGTCTGTACCTTTGAGAAGGTTCGATGGTGAGTCCAAGGTGAAGATCAGTGCTAAGATTTGAACCATTAAGCTGAGAGAGAGAAGGGTAAGAGCTGCTTTCAAGAGACGATGAAGAAGAGGTTGCTGCAGGTCTTCTTCTCCCCATTTTTACTGGCGGGAGGTGTTGAGAAGAAGAGGGAAGCCGCCACCTTAAGGTTTGGAATATATATAGACGAAAGAGGAGAATTGGAATGGGAGGAAGAAGAAGGGATTGGGCAAATATGTAGTGAAGGTAGGAGACATCCACACGTGTCAAGTAGGAGCCATGATTCTTGCTTCTGCTTCAATTCAAAATGTGCAGAATTTACAGGAGTTTGTCATGTACCAATATTTATGTTGTAGAACCAACTACCTCTTAGTTAAGTGGTAATGGGGGCTGAACTTGGTAGGGCGGACCACGGTTCGATCCTCGCAACGTCGATTGGAAGGGAAATGAACCTTAACCCCCAACTCCTTCCCGAACCGGATTAGTCTCGGCCCAGTAGGTCGAGGATATCGGAGCTTGACCAAAAACAAAATGTTGTAGAATTGTTAATCACCATCAAAGACTAACGCAGCTACGTTAAAATTAAGTTAGAAGAGTTTTTCACATTTTTGGTCCTACCCGGTTTGAACGGAGATTAGTCTATGATGATAAGGATATCTTGTGCTTAAGACAAAAAACAATCAAAGACTTAGCTATTGAGGTTAATAATGAACAGTGACGAATCTAGAATTTTTTAAAGAAAAATAAAAGTAATCTTGTTGAAAAATAGTTTAGGAAGAAATATGCAAGGGAACACGTTATTAAAAAACGCGTTAAAAAGTGAAATTATAAGAGTATACCGCCCTCTTATTGTTTCTGTAGACAATTCTTTATTTTTATAGCCGCAATTTATTGTTTAAAAATTATTTTTATTCTTATTAAATTAATAATACTCTCATCTTTTTAATATAAATTTATTTATCAAAACAAATATTGTTCAATTAAAATAATTCAATAAATAAGGACTATAGTGCAAAATCACATAATAACTACCACTTGCGAGAAACTTAACCACTAAATTATTAATTCCAGCAATTGTCCAAAATTACAGTAAATTGAGTGAAAGTGAGGATAGGTAGAGTTGAAGAAATGAATGTGGAGCAATGTTACAAAAACTAAGCCAAATCGATCCATTATACCGATGAATCGATCGTTTATTCGGGTTAGTTTTATCATTCAAATAGGTCTGTAAGTAAGTTACTATCAATCATTGAACCATACCGATTTTAAGTATTAAAAATGCGGAACAAGTGAAGGGAACATAGATAGAAAACTCCAAAGAGCATTGGTAAGTGAGAAGAGAAAGGCAAAAACAAGTGTATGGGAGTTATCGCCATGAAATCTGAGATCAAAGTTCAATGAATTGGATTAAGGTTTCATAATTAAGGTATTGGTTGGTGTGGACATTCTATGTTCTTCTGTTCTTCCATTACGCGACACGAACGCGGCAATTTTAGTGTTTTTGGGTCTGAGTTCCAGTATTCCTGATTTACTGGTTCGAGACTAATTCGGTTTGGAGAGGAGTTCTGGGTGGTGTCGACATTCTATGTTGATAACGTTGTCATTCCACGAAAATAACCACACAAATTGTTATTATGGTCCCTCTCTCTCCATTTTTTTAACAAGTACTACAATTTTGAGGCTACAAATGGATTAATTAAAATTACGGTGTAATATTTTGCTGATATGACATATGTATTTTTAGTTTTATGATCCCTAAAGTTTTAAATAATAGACGTCATGTCATTAAAATTAACAGAAAATCTGACTTGAATTAGTTTATTAAAAACTCGGAGATCGTTGTAGTTATATGAAATAACACAATGAACAAATAACAAACAAGCATTTAATACACGAATGACAAAATATTTTACCCGTAAAATCATTAACCTGTTTCTAATCAGTAGAATTATCAATTTATGTTAGTCATATTGTAATCAAATCATACAATTTTTTAAATTAAGTATCATTGTTTGTGACACAAACAATACAAAAATTAAACTCATATCATATTATAAATACGTACTCATAAATTATATTATCGTATAAAAAATTTATAGTTGTTACTAATCACGGAATATCCTATGTTAAGGTCACATCTAAAGTGCTTGATAAGAAGGATGACAAGTGTTGCCACATAATTATAAAAGATTAGTCATGTTCATACTAAACAAACAAATCTTAATTGAGAGATGTAATGAATCAAATCAATTGGGAGAAAAGGATAAAAAATTAAAGAGAAGAAAAGAAACAATACAGGAATTTACGTTCTTTCAAATTTTACCAACTTCATTTCAATACAAATTTATTTCACGTGTAAATAAATTAGTCAAATGTTTTAACATTAAAAAGGGAACAAGAAATCTTGCTTGAAACTAAAGAAAAGAGAGATTGTAAGAAAGAAGAAGGAAGAAATAAGAACATGAGAGAGCAAATGAGGAAAAGATAAAGTAAAATGTTCCCTAACACCCCTACCATTGATGTTTGTTAGATTGGCCTTCTTTGGACTTTCCCTGCCTCCAATGACTTTTTGGTCTCTACCTAACCCTAATTCTTGTCTTTCCACAAGAACAACTACTATTGTCTTAGCCTCCCACGATTTCTGAGTTAATAACACGGTTTGTAGGTATATGATGGGTGCGATTTTTGTAATAATTGTGCTATAAATAATGATATTTAATAAAAAAAACACGTACATGATAACAAACTGCCTAACTCCGGTGTCTCGATTTTTTTTTGAAAAATCGAACTTGAACCGTTGAAATAAAATTGAAATCGCCCAATTCTAATCCGCTGGTTCCAGAATTGGAACCGAGACTAAACTGGTAGAATCAGCCAAGTCCGGTTCCAGTCCCAGTCCCATGAACCGTGAAACATGAATGGCCAGTTTTGAACCGATTTCCATGTCTAACCTCAAGTATTGTCTTTGAGCAATAATTTCTGATTTGATAACATGATTTGTGTCGATGAAGACACAATACGAATTTAATCGTTGTAATATTTATTTCATAAATGTCACGATTACGATCCTCCTAACCCTAAAGTGTGTTTGGATGAAGGGTAAGGAAGGGGAAGGAAGGGGAAAGTAATTTCGTACCCCTATTTGGGAGCAATTGTTAGAGGTGTACGTAAATGGAAGGAAGGGTAAGTCCCCTCTAAAATCAAATTTTTGTTACACTCCAAATTGGTGTGTAAGGAGGGTAAAGTTTTTTTAAAAGGATATTTTCCACTTATAATCCTAATAAAATATTTTTAGAATTTTATTATATTTAACCATAAGGATATTTTAGTATTTTAACGTTGATATAATAATTTTACGTTTCATTACTTACACTTCTATTTTTTTAATCTCCCTAACAAGGGTAAACAATTTCCTTTCCTTTCGGTCATTACCATTAATTACACTTCGATTACTTACTCTTATGTACACCCCATCCAAACACACTTAGGGTTTGCTTATGGGTGTGTCTGTTTCTAAGGTTAAGAGCAATCCTTTCGTGTCCCTTTGACTATACTACCATTGTACCCATAATAAAATTTCCTTCTGTCTAATTTAACTCTCTTTAAATTTTCATAATTTTTGGTACATACAAAAATTCATATTGTTATTCAATTAATTTAAATTAAGCATATCCTTATTTTAAATAAATTCTGATACGAAAGATTTTTATTTCTTTTAATGTTATCCCTTTCAAATTTTAAATTTTTAAATTTTTTAGGCTTTACAAAAGGTCTAGGAAAACCATTCGATAAACCGTTCGGTTTGATAGGTTTTTAAAAACAAACGTGTATTTATGAGGTAAGAGAGAGAGGAGTCATTTAGAAAACCCTAGCCGATACACACATAGAAAACTCTCTCCCAAACCTCAAGAACTAATCCAAAACCTTCCCAAACACTAATCTTTACCCCTCACACCTAGATCTCCATAATCCCACGTCGAGGCATCCATTTGGACAAACTCTAGGGTTTTGAGGCGACTTGAAGAAAGCAAAATCTCTAAGCCTAGGGTAAGATTTGTGAGAAATGGAATGAGCTTGTGTGGTTTAAATGAGTTTTTATGAGGATTTCTAAATGTGTGAATGTTTAACCCAAACTAGGAAGATTGAGGGAAGATTGAGGGAAAATTGGGGATTTTGTGTAATTAGAGGTACAAATGAGGAAATAAGTAGAGTATGTTATATATGATGCAAAATGTGGTTGACTTAAGTAGTATGTGATAATTGGAACCTGAGTAAGAGTTGAGTGATGAGCCGACTTTGTAGATTTCGAGGTAAATACAAAAAAACACACTTACCTTGGCATGTCTTGCATTTTTATGGTTAAGTATATCCAATTGATTGGGAAATGTTGAAATGTCAGTTTAATGCGCCTTATAATGAACTCGATACTTGATATGATTTTAATTGATGAAATTGGTTTGTGTTGAGTGAAATGATAATAATGTCGTGCCATAAAATTTTGTGAAAGAAACTTAAATGTAAAAAGGTGTAATGGGTTCGATGAGTGTGATATGATGTGTTGCTATTATTTCGATTGATTGTGGGTATGGTTATGGTGTTGATTTGTGTTTGGAATTAATGATTGCCTAAGCTAAGGTTTATGTGAGATATTTGAATGAATGATGTGTGTGCATAAGTTGTGACTGATGTTTTGAAGTGGTATGGATTTATGGATGATTTCATGAGAATGGGCATAAGGGTGAAGTTATGAATGTTCATAAGTTGTGATCTTAAGATTTTTTTGATGGAATTAGAAATGCTTGCATTTCATTCATTCATGTCATATGGACATAAAAATCCTTGCATGTTCATGAAAAATGGGAATTGCCAAAAGAGCGAAAGATATAAATTTATAAGTGGAACTGCCACCAGAGCGAAAGCTCTAAATCTATAACGGGAATTGCCACCTAAGTGAGAGATCTACATATAATAAATGGGCATTGCCAAAATGAATGAGAGAGAGATCTCTCATACGAAAGAAAGACCTCGGGGCATGCATTTGTATGTTTGCATTGGCATTTATGAGTGCATACATTCATATTTAGAATTTGTGTAGTTATGTTTGTGGAAGTGGATTCAATGTGTGAACATATGTGTATGGATTGTTGTTGAGTGAATTAATGGAGTTTTTAGATAACTTTGAATTATAAATTGTAGATTGTTGAGTAGATTGATTGATGGAATGCATAAGGAATGTTGTGAGTTTATGGTTTGAATGTGGTAGGTTTAAGTATGCATTGGTTGGTTACTTTGGATGAAATGCCTATGTTTTGAGTATAAGTTGTGTGACATGTTGTATGTTAAGGTTTACTATTTTATGGACTCGGCGAGTCAAAACGGGCTGGAAAACATGATAAGCAAACTATTTCCCCAAGCCGTTTCATTTTCAGCGTAGTTTAGTAGAGATGAAATAGGTTCAAGAATGGTTTGTAGAAATTATTCTCCAAACTTTTTCATGTCCAACACTGTTCATTAGAGTTGAAATAAGTTCGAGGATGGCTTGGTGCAAACTATTTCCCAAACCATTTCACTTCCAGGGGAAGTTAGAATGGCAAAATGGGCTGGCAAACGGGTTACCTAAACTATTCCCAGACTGTTTCCATTCACTGAATAGTAAATAACTGAAGATTTAAAAAGGGAAAATGAAAGGAATAACCTACATACTATTGGGAAGTTAGGAATAATTAAGAATAATGATTTCTTAGCATGGATAACGTACTAATGCTTATTGAAGTAGATAATGATTAGGATGATTCATATATCCTTAGTACATAAAACATCTAAAACACTTTACCAACGAGTACTTATGCACTAACTACATTGGTAAGTGTTGTAGGTGCACTTATTGGTTAATTAATTACTCCCATACATGTGTGTTTATGGTGATTGTGTAGAGCGAAGTAAACTGAGGTCGGGACTTCGTTTGGTGGGGCTCGGGAGGCGATATTTTGCTTTTTGGTCACCTCCTTAGCTTTTTGGTGTTTTCTTTTATACCCTCTTTCGTACATCTATGCAAACTATAATATAGAAAATGATTTTACATTCCATGATTTGTAATCATTGATCATGCTTCTAAATTATTTTACATTTTGTATATGACTGAACCTTGGTCAAACCTTTTTAATGAAGCAACTGCTTATCTTTCTTCTCTTCCTTCTTTATTGAATTGTTTTAAAGAAAAAATTGTTGCCAAAATTACATATTTTATTTATTTTATTCAAAAATAGATTTTGTAAATTTGAGTGCGACAAAGATTGTTAAGAAAAGAGTTAAAGGCTATCTTTAAAGTGGGACACGTTCTAGACACTTTTAAGACAAAATGTGTCCTAAATGTGTTCTATCTTATGTTTAACTTTATCATTAGCTTAATCTTATCGAATCTCCTAATTTTTATCCTTAAATCCCACTTTGATTAAAATTCAAATATTGAATCTTAAATCAAGTAGGATTAAGCCAATAATTACAATGGAAAATTATGACAATGAGTTCTCCTATAAGGCACATTTTGTGGACACATCACGTCTAAACGTGTCCTAATCCTTATCCATAATTAAATTCCTAAATTGTGCATAATTAGAATTAACCATGACATGGTCATGTACTATGCTTCCATACTACACATTTTCATGTCTCATATATTTTTCCCTAATATGGCCCGAATATTCGTCTAAAATTAGAAATACAAATTTTTCCGCTTTTATACCCAACCTTCATGTGTGATCCTAAAGGCCCATTTAAGTTGGCATTAGGGATAATTAAACCCAGAAGGTCATAAAAAAATCTAGAAAAATTCCATGACATTCCAAATTAAATGAGGATGTTGTGACATTCATTTAACTTAAAGTAACCTTACACAATCCATTACCCTAAATGTCGGAATAACACAAGGCATGGAATAATCATTTTTATTAAATAAATTCATTTTCCTGATATTCTAGTGACATTGAATGCTTTCATATAAATAATGAAACTCTCTATTTCATTTAGGTGTAGCCACACTCTTTTTAGTTCACTAATCAAGTTGATAGGGCATTTTCTCTCTTCTTGAGACCGGAAAATTCCCTCACTTATCTTATGCTTTATAACATTAATCAATGCATACCCAATCATATCCATACTTGTCACCCTTTTACGGGCACATTAGGCCTATGTTAAAGTATAAAAAATCCATCTAGAGTTTCCTATAGATTTTATGTCTAAGAACCCTGATGTAAGATTTGCATATAAGAAATACTAATTGACTCTGAACCATGTCGTTGTTCTCATTAGTAGATCCAAACCAAATACCATATCTCAAACATGTATCCATGATTTCTGACTAACATCCCATGTCATTGTGCTTTGTATGACCGAACCCACTATGTTAGAAAGACCATGTTAGTATTAATTCTCCTACTATTGCCATATCATTGTGTTTCGTAAGACCAAACCCACTAAATCAGAAATGCCTATGTTACCATTGCCTTGTCTAGTTTAGTTATCATAAAAGTAGAACAATTTTTAGGTTTATGGACACAATTTTGAACATCTCAAAAGGGACTCTTAATTGACGATAGTGCAAGAACACCATCATTGACCTTAAACCCATTAAACAACCAAGATTAACCTATACATATTGAAACCTAGGATAGCCCAATACCTTTCTATACTGTTGATTTCATTTTCGTTCACTTTCATTTAGATTTTAGTTAGTCAATTTAAAAACCAACCATAGTCATGTTTATTACTTTCTTTCGATCTAGAATTGGCAGCAATCATCCACGCTTTGAAAACTTGGAGGCACTATCTTTATGGTGAAACCTTCAAGATTTTCACATGCCAAAAAAGCTTGAAATATATTAATACTCAGAGAGAATTGAATCTCAGACAAAGGAGGTGGATAGAATTGCTTAAGGATTATGATTGTTCTATTGAATACCACCCCTAAAAAGCCAATGTAGTAGCTGATGCTCTAAGCCGAAAATCTTAGGCGACGGATGGTATCGCATACAAGGTGGAATCCTTATTTGCATTGAGAGAGCTGAGATTAGAACTGGAGGTTATGGAAGAAGGATTGTTGGCAAACATATCCGTTAGACCAATGATTCAGGAGCAAATCAGAGAGAGGGAGAAGGAAGATGTGAAGCTAATGATAGCAAAGAGGAAAGTTGAAAAAGGAAAAGATACACCCTATACGTTGGATGCAGGGGGTATATTGTACTACAGAGACAGACTTTGTGTACCAGATATTCCAAAAGTCAAAGAGGAGATCCTGCTGGAGGCACATGCCTCATGATATTCTGTTGACCCATGCAGCACGAAAATGTACAAGGATTTGAAGCCTCTGTACTGGTGGTCAGGTATGAAGAAGTAAATTGCAAAGTATGTGGCTATATGTCTAAGTTGCCAGCAAATAAAGGCAGAGCATCAAGCGCCAGCCAGGAAATTCCAATCTCTATCCATTCCAGAGTGGAAATGGGAAAGAATCACGATGGATTTCGTGATTGGGTTACCCAGAACCTTTAGGAAGAATGATTCAATGTGGGTGATTGTGGATAGGCTGACTAAATCAGTGCATTTTCTGGCTATGAGGCAGGATGAGTCACTGGATCGACTGGTAGAGAAATATATTGCTGAGATAGTTCGATTGCATGGGGTACCTATTTCTATAGTATCTGATTGTGATCGCCAATTTACTTCAAGATTTTAGGGAATTTTACAGGCAGCAATGGGCACCAGACTTAATTTCAGCACAACTTTTCATCCTCAGACTGATGGTCAGTCTGAGCGAATAATACAGACTCTGGAGGATATGATGAGAGCCTGTATACTGCAATTCAGAGGTAACTAGGACGAGCACTTGCCATTGATTTAATTTGCATATACCAATAGTTACCATTCCAGCATCGGAATGGCTCTATATGAAGCTCTGTACGGCAGAAAGTGCCGAAGCCCAGTGTTCTGGGATGTTGAGGGTCTCCGACAGATTGAGGGACCAGAGTTGCTGCAGCAGACCGTTGACAACGTTCAGATTATTAAGAAGTGTATGAAAGTTGCACAGAACAGGCAGCAAAGTTATATTGATCTCCACAGGCGTGAGATTACCTACGAGGTTGGAGAGAAAGTATTTCTAAAAGTTTTGCCATGAAGAGGAATCCTGAGATTTGGGAAGACTGGAAAATTTAGTCCAAGATTCATTGGACTGTATGAGATAGTGCAGAAGATTGGGCCTCTAGCATACAGATTGCAGTTACTAGCAGAATTTTTGAGGCTACATGATGTGTTCCATGTGAATATGCTGAGGAGGTACAGATCAGATCCCAGTCATGTGATTGACAAGCAGGAAATGGAGATTTCAGAAGACTTGACTTATACGGAGGAACCAGTGGAGATTCTTGATAGAATGGTTTGAAAGCTTCGGACAAAGGATATACCTATGGTCAATGTCAAATGCAGTTTTCATTCTCCGAAGGAAGCTACATGGGAGGTGGAAGAGGACATGCGGAGGCGCTATCCTCACTTGTTTCCAAACTCAGGTACGATTTTAAATTTCGGGGATGAAATTATTTTAAGTGGGGGAGAGCTGCAACGCCCTTTATGTAGGACTAAAATTAGCTCTAAAAGGGGGGGGTTGAATAGAGCTAGTAAGGTTTTCTAATTTTTGCAGAAAATAAAAATAAAATGACACACGATATAGAGTGGTTCGGATCAAACACCTACTCCACTACCTAAGTTCCTCACTTAGGATTTTGGCCAACACTTTCTATTACCTCGCAGGATTTCCTTACACACTTGAGTTACCGTTCAAGCTACCTCACAAAATACAACTTGATTTTGCTCAAGTCTTACCACACAAGTCTAAGAGAAATACCGGAGAAGGACAAAGCTTGGGTTATAGACATGTATGTGAGGTTTTGATTGCAGAGAAACATTGTAGAATATAACTCAGTGTTTTCTATTGTTTCTTCTTCTAGCAGACTATTTATAGACTCCATAAAAGATCCTTTTGCATTTTTTAAATGAGAAGATGCTCAACAGTCTCCACATTCACATTCATTGTTCCATTATCTTTTGAGAATCTGGAGCTTTAACTTTCAAACCTTATGCTTTTAATCATCCTGAAAGAACATGCTACTATTTTTAAGTTTCTGGAATCTTGCCAACCTAGCCATGGTGGAAACTTTTCTTCTTTAGCCAACTTAACATAAAAGAAAAGAAAGCATCTACTTCTTTTCCAACCTGTTCCATTTATTCTTCCAGAAAACAAGTAAAGATCAAACTTTATAAGTGAATCTTTTTTCGCACGAGATTCTGGAGACAATTCTTAATGATCATACCTGTCCACTTTCATTCATAATAATTCTTTGATTTTATATACTTGTTTGTGGATCCAACTGTGTAAAAATTATTCTTAATTGTGAAGCATAACGTGTCTAAATTTTTACTGGATATAATGAACAAATAGCATTCGTAAAATATGAAGAAACACTTAATATATCAAAGTTGATGGATAAACTCATTTTAATCGATTAACTATGTTGATCGATCAACATGGGTTGATCGATTAACTAAGTTGATCGATCAACAAACATGTTGATCGATAAACTTAGTTATTCCACTATTCACGATTGTTCACGCA
>CANYCX014159057.1:0-13663 GCA_948193385.1 Breynia disticha f. nivosa
CCTTTCCAAGCAGAATGGAGGATATTGAAACTGAAATCAATATCCTCATAACCCAGCTCAGGTTTAACTTGGAATTTCCTGAGAGAGATTTTGATTTTGTTGGTTCCTGCAATGGATTGGTATGTGCAGTTTGTGACTCCAGACAGTTCTTTGTGTTGAATCCATCGATAAGAGAAGCCAGAGAGCTTCCATCCCTGGATTTTTCTCTGGATGAAAGTAACGCCTTTTACGGTTTTGGTTATGATTCCCACCTTGATGATTATAAATTAATCGTTGGTGTTGGTGGAGATAAAGTCGAGATCTTCACATTGAAAACCAATGTTTGGAGAACAATTCATGGCCTGCTACTCACTAATGACTTGAGTGGTCCAGGTTGTTTCTCTAATGGAGTTTTGCATTGGTTAGTCAGGCAAGATGGTGGTACAAAACCAACCAATGTAATGGTCGCTTTTGATTTGGCAGTAGAGAAGTTCTTGCCTGTGATGCCATTACCAGACCATATCAACCATGATAATCTGTCTTCTACGGTGAAAGTCATAAGAAACTCCTTGTGTGTGATGACAGAATTTTATACACATAATTTTGAGGCATGGGTCATGGAGGAATACGGAAACAATGGTTCTTGGACTAAAATGTTGAGTTTCAGAAGCGATGCATTGCCACCATATGAGTATGGACTCGAACTGGTGTGGGTAACAGAGAATGGTCAAATTTTACTAAATAGGGATGGTTGGTTTTTGGTTGTTTGTGATCCGCGAGAAGGAAGAGCAAAAGAAATCTGGATTCCTAATGAGTGGGATTGTTGTAACTCAACTACATATCTGGAAAGCCTTGTTTCTCCGATATGTTCAATGGGGGCAACGGAGACTGATTAGAACTCTATAATCTCATTGAAATGTGGTATGATACCACTGATTTATTTGATCTTTACAAGGCTTGTTTAGAAAGAAAACAACTTATAGTGATTATTGTACGAGAAAATTTATAATGCATATAATTTTTGTTTTTAATTTTTTGGGAATTATTTTTAAGTGGAATTGGCTATAAAACGTTTCAGCTTTGTCGGATCCTACATGGCAGTGTTGTCTTTGAAGAGAAAGTGTTTTCTTGAATGGAGTTTGCATTGGCTTAAAAGAAATAATATTGGTGGTGTAAACCACTTCATTCAGGTAATGATCAAGTTTGATTTGATTGAGGAAAGATTTTTGAACATGATGCCGCGTCCTAGTCAAATGGATCATGCTAATTTGAAAGAAGATTTGGTAGTTGCCAGACAATGAAGACTGTATTGTAATTGTTTTAAATTTAGGAGCGGGTAGGATACCTGCTAAAAATTAAAAACCCGAATCCAAACCCGTTTGGTATATAAATTATCCGAACTCGTCCTAAATCCGCTTACACAATACTCATACTCATCCCATGCCTGTACACTACTACCCGTGGGTACCCATTACCTGTTTAAATACTTGTTTATATAAAAATTGATAAAATATCAAATTTAAATAAATAAAAAAAAATCCTGCTTGAACACACTTTACAAGTTACTGATTATTCTAGACTTAATTGGAGGAGCATACATAGATTGACATTCTCTATTTAATTTGAATGTCAGGAGCAATGTTGTTTCTTCAAAACTCAGTTAAAACTAACAAATTATATAAAAGAAAGGCAAGTACAAAACTCCATTAACTTGAATAATGAGAGCACAAATGAAAACCAAACTAAAAAACCATTTCACCTTTGAAATTAAAACAAGTTAGAAGAGGAGAACAAATGGTTCAGTTTGATCTCAAAACGAACCAAAACTTGTAAAATGGATAGAAGTGCCATGGATTTAAGTTAAACTGATTAATCAAATAGAATTTGCATCTAAAAATATGAAAAATAAAGTAAGCTATGAAAAAAGAAAATAGAAAAACTAGCAGAGAGAAAGAAAATTAAGACTTGGAGGTGGTGAAGGAGACGGGTGTTTTCTGTTTTGACTTGGAAAAGGAAATGACCTGAAGAACAAAAGTGACAAGTGAAAGCAGTGAAGAGAAATGAAAAGTAGGTTTAGGGTTGTGAATTAGGGTTAATTGTTAATCCTTTAGTTTAATAATGCAATGTGTTATGGCTATAAGAAATATTTGTGGTTTAGTGGTACAATGCATTATATGAACTAATATGTCCATGGTTCGAATTTAGTCCACCGCTCTTCAATTTTTGTAACATAAACGAATAAAAAGTCCGGGTAATCGTGGAAACCCACTATTCGAACCCGTTAATATGGGTTTTGGGTATCTAGAGGGATAAACCCGTACTCGACCTGAATCCGCTAGGGTATGAGTTTAAATACTCGTACTCATCCCAAACCCATTTAAATCGGATTTGGGTTGAGTTTTACGGGACGGGTGCCACAGGTACTCAATTTTTTTTCAATCTGCTTCCATCCCTATCTAGGAGTGGTCATTTGGCCAGTTTGATTTGAATTGAACAAATTAAAGAGATTGTGTAAACCGAATAAAATAAATTGAATTTTGGTTCGATTTTAACTGAATTGAAATGATTAGTTTGTTCAGTTTAACCGAAATATTTTTATTTTGTTCTTTTTGAATTTTTTTATCTATTTTAATGTGTTTAGTTTTTTAATTGGATCGATTCGGATCGATTTGATTTTTTAATTGGTCAAACCGCAACCAAATAGACAAAGTCGTTTTTTAAAATATCATATCTATATCCATCTATTTAACATCAATTTTAATGTTTATTCGATCATTTTTTTCAATTCGGTTGGTTTGTTGTTCACCTGTAGTAACTATACCTTCATCAAGTGCAAATGATCATGAAATTGGGTTCGTTGAATAAATATGATTGAAGGACTTAGTCATAGTTTATTTAATAAAAGGATTAAATTAAAAATATTTTTAACTTAGGAGCTATAATACAAATTTGAGTGAAAACTTTTCTATTTACCAAGTAATACCTAAACTTCTATAAAGAAGTCTCCTACTTCACATTTTCAACATTCAAACAAATGTATATTTATTGTCTAAGTATCTTAGGAGATTGAGAAGGGTGGTTGAGAAGAGTGTCTCTCACTCTTTTTTTATGCTTGCTTTTCCTTAGTTCTAATCATACGTGAAGATTTGCAAATATTTTTGCAACTTTTGGAAATTTAGATTTTTGAAGAGGAAATTTTGATTTGTGAATGATTTTGAAGGTGTTTACACCAAAAATAATTTTGGTCCGCAGACCGAATTTAACTAGATAGACCCGATTATCAGTACTGATTTTTTGACCTGTTTTGGTAAATAAGGCGGAAAAAGATTACAAGAATCCAAGTGTCAAAAAAAAACCAAATCAAATATATGGAGAATATTTGGTTGATTATTTAAGAAAGGAAAATAAATCAAATATTTGGGAAATATTTGATTGGAGAATATTTGTATAACATCCTAAACTTAATCAACTATATAATCCGTAATTAATGTTAATTAAATATGTTTAAACATGTATAATTTAAAACTTTTTCCATCATCCATACTTTATTTTTATCTGACAACAATCATGTTATATTGCAGTATAAAACAGTTATAATTTCAGCAAAACAGAAGTGCAGCACGGGCAAACAGTGCAGGTGCACGACCCGTGTTGACCCCGTGCTGACTGGAAACTAATATGAGCATGGGTCGTGCTGACCAACACCCCATGGGAATGGCCTCGTATTAATCAATCACATCCACTGTCATTCAACTCGGTCGTCGTGTCAATTAAGCACGGCCCGTGTTGAATCACTGCAACTTATTATCAACCTGCAATCAATTTGTTTTCATCATATTATGCGTATACAACTTCAATAACACCCAAAAAAATATAACTTAAATATAACTATATGTGGTTTGTGTGAAACAATGTGTGAAAAATCTCTTGCAGAGTTTTATAGTGTCTTATGAGAGTAATATGAGAGAAGCTTGGTGGTTATATGTTTGGTGAAATTTTGAGAGAGTTAAAAACACAAGAGTTTTATGATGTGTTGTAAAGTAATGGTTCAATTGTCAGGATATCAAAGAAGTGGTTTTGAAATAAGGAGTACAAGTGGAAAAGTAAATAGGCAAGTGTAGTGCTAGATGGATTGAGGATAGATGTTATATAAGAAAGGGGAGATGAAAAGAATCTCATGAGAGTGTATCGTAATGGAGAGAACCCTACAGTTACACAATCAGTAGAAACTTGAGAGAGGAAAACAAAATAGGAATTTAGAATCAGAAATAAAGTGATAGTTCCAATGAGAGGGGACAAATAGCAAATACGAGTGAAGATACGGAATAACTGATTGAGCAGTATTGATTGTTGATGTAAGTTAGAGTACATTTATGGATCTAATTGTGGAACAAAGCCATTGTGGTTTTCTATCGCTCGTCCTTTCTATTGAAGGTAGTGTCAGGGTTATCATTTGTATGAGGAAGTGATTCTTTGGCTTCCTGCGTATCTTCCTTAACCAAGGGTAGGACATTTCTCGCATTCTTATAAATGTTCTGCTATACATTTCCTTCTCGTGTGCCCGAAATCATTTTTCTTGCTTACCTACCTTTGGGCTGGCATTACCCGATAGATGGGAGGCCGCGAGCATGAAGATATTTGTGAGAATTGAATCAGAGAGAGTTTTAGAGAAAATAAAATAGAGCAAATTATGACGATAGATTGTGGACATTGGTCTTGGTGAGCTAGCATGATTAAAGAATGTTTCGACTGATTGTTGGTTGAGGAAAATAGAAATTTTGGGGGTGAGAGTCAATGTTAGGATGGATAATAAAAGCAATAATGTGTCAAAAGCATGTTACAAGAAAACGAGTAAATTGACATTGTTAAACCTTATTAGGACAAGGAATACCCTTGAGTGAAGATTTTATGAATGCATCGTATGAGTGTGATTGAGAGCTCACGTGAGTACTCGATGAATAAAGATGACCTTAGAGTGGATAAGTGGTGAAATGAACTAAAATGGGGAGTTGAGAATAATTCCAACCTAGAAATTAATAAAGTTGATTGAGCGTTGTTAGGACGGTAAGTTGGATGAACTATGACAGGTTCAGGCTGGTTGCTGTCGAGTTACAATGGTTGAGCCCATTTATGAGAAACAAGGGAATGAAAATTGTGATGAGGAATCATGATGCCTTACAGAAGGTGACTAAAGAATTTAAGCTTTAAAATTTCAATGACAAAATTTCTTAAGAGGGAGAGATGTAGCGCCCAAAAAAATATAACTTAAATAAGTCGAAAATGTGAAGACAATGGTTGAGAATGGCCTAGGAAACGACTTATGTAGATCATTCTCTAAATCATTCCCATTGCTGACAGCTCGCTATGAGCAAAGGGGAAATGACCACCAGAAGGTAAACCGTTCGGGAGGTCGTTCGACCTGTCGGGACTTTAAAAATAGGAGCACGTTTGAGTGAGAGGAAAGCGAGTAAACTCATCTTTACGAAACCCAGTCGACACCACTTGACGAAAACCCTCCCAAACCTTCAAGAAACATTTCCAACCTTCCCAAAACACAAATCTCTACTTCCCACACTTAAATCTTCCTAACTCAACGAAGGAAATCACGATCTAGACAAATCTTAGGGTTTGAGACGACTTGAAGCAAAGAGGTAGTGTTTGGAACCCGAAGCAGAGTTAAGTGACGAGCCAACTTTGTAGATTTTAAGGTAAGTGCACTAAAACTCACTTACCTTAGTATGTCTTGCATCTGTATTGTTAAAAATATTTGGTTGATTTCACATGTTGAAATCTTAGGTGAAGTGTCTTAAAAATGGACTTGATGTGTTGTGGTGATTTTAAGTGATGAGTTACTTATGTTGAGTGAAGTTGCTAATGTTCAATGTGCTATGAAATTGTATGAAATGACTTGAATGTAAAAGAGTGGAAATGGCCGACATGGGTGTTGAGAATGCGATGTTGTTTTGGGTTGCTTGTGAATAAAAGGGGTGTTGAATTATGTTTGGAATTAATGAATGGTTAAACCATGGTTGGGGTGCATTATGGAGTGAATATTGTGTTTGTTATCGACGGCTTGAGTTGTGTTGAGTGATGCAATGATATTACCAATGTGTTATGAAATATTATGAAAGTAATGTATATGTAAAAAGTGTAGTTGGTTTAATGTGCGTTATATTGACATGTGGTTATTATGGATAATTATGGATATGAACCTTATGTTGGGTTGTGTTCAAAATCATGATTTGTATTAAGTTTAAGCAATGTGAGTCATTGAATTGGAATAAGGCAATGATAAGTTGCGATGGTGATTGTTATGTTATGAGTTGTAGTTGATTGTATGAATATATGTGAAAGATGAATGTTATGTGTTACATGTTTTGAGGAAGTGTGAAATGTGCACAAGTGCGTTGTTGAAATTGTTATAATGAAATTGGAAATGCTTGCATTTATTCATTCATGTCGTGTGGACATAACATGAGCATCGTTGTATGTTCATAAAAAGGGGATTAGCCATAAGAGCAAAAGCTCTAATTTATGAGGGGATTAGCCACCAGAGCGAAAGCTCTAATTTATGTGAGGATTAGCCACTTGAGCGAAAGCTTGACATATAAAGGGGATTAGCCAATATACTAGAGTTGACTCTCTCTTGTGCAAAAGAAAGACCCCGGGGCATGCATTTGTATGTGTTGCATTATCATTTACAGTTGCATACATTCATATTTTGCATTTGTGTACGTATGAGCATAAATATAGAATGAGTGAATTTCTAAGTGCAAGTAATGTTGTGTGTTTGATGAAGAGTGCATTAACTTGAGTTATAGTTGTTGTGTGATATTGAGTATTTAAAATGTTTGATAATTGTCAAGGGATTTAAAGTGGAATATGATGTGTTTAAGGTTGTTGTTGAATGTGGATTTCTTGAGAAAAGGTGCCTATGTTTTGAGTTTGTTTTGTATGAAATTCTAAGTGTTAATGTTGCTGTTTTAGGACACAGTAGGTCAGAACGGGTTGAGAAACGATCTAGGAAAATAGTTTCCCAAACCATTCTACTTGTAGAGCTAATTCAGTAGGCAGAAATGGCTTCGAGAACGGTTTGGGAAAATCATTCCCAAAGCCGTTTCACTTCTAGAGTTAGATCAAAAGAATGGAAAGGCCTCAAGAATGGTTTGCTATGGCCATTCTCCAGCCTATTTTTGTTCACATAACAATACATAATAGAATATTGTGAATGAAAAATAGAATGTAAGAAAGTTCGTAAATAGTTGAAATATGAGAATAAGTTAAGAATGATTCCTTCATCCCAAATAACACACTAGCGATTATTGAAGTAGTAAATGACTAGGATGAATTCCCTATCCTTAATATCTAAAACACCTAACACACTTTACTAACGAGTACTTATGCTTTAACTACCATGGTAGGTGATGTAACTTACTGGGTAATTAATTACTCACATTAAGTTGTTTTGATTGTGTTGTGTGCAGGATTAGAAGGATTTCCACAACCGAGATCGATGAGGCACATTTTAAGATTTAATAAGGATTGTAATTCTTATGGTTTCTCGAGTGATTTGACTTATTGCATAATTATACATGAATATTCATAGTTAGTTTACAAGTGTTCATTTTTGTAAACTTTTGCCACGATTTCACATAACTTTCCTTAGGTGATCACGTTTAGGTCATTGCGTTTTAACAATCCATACATATACCCATATGTATACATTGTCTAAACATTAGTTCCTAAATAAAAAAAATATCCATGTTTTCGAATCAATTAAAGATAATTAGGATTTAATTTTGGGTGTCACAACTTTTATATCTACCAAATACTTAATTCATCTATCAACTATCATTAAACAAGCAACATATATCAAACATATGTATATATACATCAAAGCTATCATCCATCTAACATCTCATACAAACATATCATCTATGCTCATCAACATAGCATCATGTCAAACCAACTCAAGTATGAATGAAACATATCAGCATGCAAATGTAACTGATCAACTCCTAATGGCATCAATAGAAGAGAGAATGGATCGGGTAGCAGCTGTCCAATCTGATCACTAGCACAAATCAAAACTCTAATGCAAACGCCTATCCAAGTCTGTACCTGTACCTGCAATCAAAAGTTGCAGTTGCTTGAGTTACGGGCTCAGTGAGTAATCTTTAATTCATTTTACCACTATGTTCATCCATTCGTATAACCATCATTTATAATCAAATGTAAAACTATCACTACATTGATCACTTCTCTTTTAAGTTGCTTTCCTTTCAAGTCATAGACTGATATTCGTATGTTCTCGTTCATAATAATTCCTAACTTCCGTCTCCTTACTTTTGTTTTGAAAACATTTTTCCACCTCTTTTTCATGTGGACCTAACTTCCGTCTCCCTACTTCCGTCTCTGAATGATCGATCATTGATCACCTTTCCATCGCCTTTCCATATCATACCATTTCACATATGATCATTTCACATATCAAAATCAATAAACATAATTCACATACCTTTTTCGCATTTCTTTTCATATTTCGCGTGCTTGTTTCATTTCAATCGTATATACAATTCCATTTCTCACATTCTTTCATATAACTCATCATTTCCATATCAATCATATTGGTACGCGCATACTATCATATTCGTATTTCGTCAATCATTTCATTTCACAATTATTCGCAACTTATATTTATTCGCAGAAAACATAATTACTCGCAATTCATAGCAATTCATATCGTCATATTTTAATTTAGCCAAATAGTGAGTTAGATCACTCACATCCTAGCTGAAGTACTTGGACTAATACGAGCCTGAACTCTTCCTCGATCTAACCTGTCAGCCTAAACAACCATTTATACAACCCTTTATCACAATCAATTCTATAATACAATAATCTGCACGCTCCTAATCTAATCCTATCAATTTCTAACCTAAGTTCTTTATAAAATTCCACTTAAATTCATAATTATGAAGGATTACCTTTATATTTTTGTACTGAGATATCGATATTCGGCTTACTGCTAGGATCCGATTCGTTGTTATTATTCTTGATTTCACCACACCCTCTCTTTCTCTCTCTAACTCTTTCGGTTCACTCTCTCCATCAACCTCTCTCGACTTTCTCTCACTTAAATTGCATAATGAAGTCTATGTTTAAGTTAAGTATTATTCTGTTGAGAGGCACGATAGTGTTACCATAACACGCTCTGTGCCATTTTCCACGTGCCAGCTCATGCTTCGATTTCCAACTTTCTTGCTTGATTTACACCTCAGCACGACCCACTAATTGATCAGCATGACTCGTGTTACTCAACATGACCATCGTGGTGTTCAACACACCTATCATTTTGACATTTCTTTTTCAAAAAAGTTTGATCGTGCTATTCGTTAGCATGGTCGTGCTCATCACCTTTCTAGTGAGCACTCCCTCGTGCCATTAGTACACCCCGTGTTGCAGGCAGAAACTTAGCATTTTCTGCATTTTTCTGCCCAACTCCTATTTTTCTCTCAACTATACTGTCCTATCTTAAAGTTTAACATTTCTTAATATATATGAGGTTCATTTAAACTTTTCTTAATATATATGAGGTTCATTTAAACTTACTTTTATTAATCATTTTACTAATTATGGGGATTTAGGATAGGAATGTTACAATTTGATTCCAATGATATCAATCAAGGGAATATGTGACTTATTACCATATATAGATATGCTTATAAATATGGAGAGAAAAGCTAAGGAAAGGACACACATCTCAACCAAAACACAACCCTAAAAACTATCGATAATGTAAAACTGCTTCTACCCCTGGCATTTTCCTTGACAGATTTCATTTTTTACCTTCAACCAAACTACTCTGCCTTTGGCCTTTTTTCCTCTGATTTAGTTAATATTTTGCATTCTACTTCTCCTCACGTCGATCTACATTACCAATATTCTATAACTGAAAAAAGTCTTCTACCATTGGCTGTGTTCTCCATCACTGGCCCTATTTTCTACTAACCCTGGCTCCGTTTCAGCCCCAGACTTGCCGTCTACATTTTTTGCAACTTGTCCCTGGAAAAATTTTTCTACCCCTGGCCAGAATCACTGTCTTCTTTAGTTTTCGGGTCTCTTTTTATTTTTCTGTCATTTTTCTGAGTTTTCATCACTTTTTTTTCATGTTTTACACTTATTATTATCATTCCAACAATTCTATTTCAATGTCTAGGAACATTTACTTCATGTTTGTTAATTTTACTATTGGCAATTAGCTTTGTCATCTTTAAGTCAAGGACGTTTGGAGTGATCAAGTTGCCCCCTTTATTATTTTGATACAATCGTTTGAATATGAAGTCAGAATTACGGGAGCAATATTTTATTTCTAATGACTTGCTTTGATTTTTTTCCTCAGCTTGGAAATACTATAGTTTCCTGGCACGGTCGCGCAATCATCCACACCAACCTTTTCAAAAGGGCGTTTAGTTTTTCCCAGTAATTTAAAAAAGGGATAAAAAATTTGGCACGTCCTGTGGGACCCTCGCAATTTTGATCAACATGGTGATGCTACCAAAAATACTCGAAATACTACAACAACTCCAAGAACGAATGAAAGCGGAGGAAGTAAAAATGATGAATTCAATGGACATAGTGAAACAGTCTGTCCTCAAGATGGAAAGGGAAGATCAGGCCTCCAAAATGCCAAAAATCAATGCGCAGATTCATCGAGTCACAATTGTTCTAATAGAGGAAGAAAAACTGAAGAAGGAATTGATGTGTTCTTACTAGTTGAAGATGACAACCCATGTCCAACGAATCTAGGGCAAGACCCTCAGCAAAATGATAAAGTCATTGAAAAGCAAGCTCCATTTGAGCCGCTTTATGAGAAAGAGTATGTCTTAAATGGAGCTACAAATCATGGCGATGACGCAATTTTGAGGGCAAGGAAGATCAACCCCCATCAAATATTAGCCATGAAGAAACGAGATCACTTAATGTGGCTGCCCATGGACAAAGGGGCTGGCCACGTATTAAAAATGATAAGGAGTTTTTTCCATGAATAATATGGCAGACAAAGCTTACGAAAGGGAGCATTTGGGTAAGAAAAGATGCCCCACCATACGAAAAGGCTCAAACACTCAAAGCCTTAACAAAGGCAGTCCAAACTTTGGTTCATCCTAAGTTAATCAAACCTCCTAGTCCAAAAGTATTGGAAAAATGGGTGGAGGTTAAGGCCAAGAAAAATTAAAAGACTGTAAAAAAAGAGAGCAAAGAAAACGCTTAGCCCAAAGGCTGGCCAAAGAAAAAAGACTTTTGGAAGAGAAGTCAAATCTCTAGGCTAAAAATTTATCAGATAATGAGGTTTTCAATGCAAAAAGTGGAGATATTATAAAGTGCTTTAAAGTTAGAGACTTCATAATTTTTTGTGATAATGTAAGTTCACCCCGTTATTTTTGAAAGAACAAAAATAAAGAATCCAAGCTTAGGTGTCAAGGAAAGCGAGGGACAAGTGGCGACGAAGGCCAAAGACGTGAAAGGAACTTCATCTTACGTTTGTTAGAGATGTCAATAGATGAGCCAATGGAAAATTTGATTAATTTTCCACAACCAAACAAGTGGAGCTCGATATTTGTTAAAGAGATTAACAAGACAGACTTTCCATTTAGCCTTCTAATTTCATTAATTTGAAAAAAAGGAGAAGGAGATGAAACTCACATTCTGTGTTTATAGTTTTTACCAAAGTACAAACAGGTGGGGGTAATTTTTTACTCTAAAAATAATTCTAATATGAGGATCGAGCTAAGCGAACAGACTTGATTATCAGTACAAATTTTTTGACTCGTTTCAGTAAATAAGGCGAGCAAATATTACAAGAATTCAAGTTCCAAATAAGAAATCAAATCAAATATATAGAGAATATTTGGTTGATTATTTAATAAAAGGAAGCAAATCAAATATTCTAAAGATATCAATCAAAGGAATATGTGACATTTTACCATGTATGGATATGCTTATAAAAATGGAGAGAATAGCCAAGGAAAGCACACACACATCTCAATCAAAACACAACCCTAAAAAACTATCGACACTATAAAACTGTTGCTACCCTTGACATTTTCCTTGATAGATTTCTTTTTTTTACCTTCAACCAAACTACTCCGCCCCTGGCCTTTTTTTTCTTTGATTCAGTTCAAATTTTGCAGTCTACTTTTTCTCACCTCCATCTACATTACCAACCTCCTGTCCCCTAGAAAGGGCCTTTGCCACTGGCTGCATCCTCTGTCACTGGCCATATTTTCTATTGACCGTGACTCCATTTCAGCCCCTGGCTTATAGTATACATTTTTAGGCCTCAGTCTACATTTTTTGCAACTCGTCCCTGGAAAAATTCTTCTGCCCCTGGCTGAAATCGCCATCTTCTTTTGTTTTAAGCTCTCTTTTTATTTTTCTATCATTTTTTTAAGTTTCCAACACTTTGTTTTTATGTTTTATACTTATTATTATCATTCCAGTATTCTATTTCAATTTCCATGGCTATTTACTTCATATTTATTAATTTTGCTATTGGAGATTTTCCTTGTCATCATTGAGTCAAAGACCTTTAGAGTCGTAAAGTTGCCCCGTTTATTATTTTGCTACAATCGTTTGACTATGAAGTTAGAATTACGTGCACAATTTTTTATTTATAACTACTTGCTTTGATTTTTTCCTTAGTTTGGGAATGCTATAATTTTCTGACATGCTCGCACAATCATCCTCACCAACCCTTTCAAAGGGGCGTTCAGTTTTTTTTGAAAATCTAAAAAGGAATAAACATAAGGTTTTTAAGGTTAATGGATGGAATATGGAAGTTTAATATAGTGATTTTTGAGTTTTAGTTCTCAAATTTAGAAGGGAAAGATGTTTTTGGTCAATTTGGATGGGGTTTGGTTGAGTAGGTTGAGAGGGTTCGTGTGACATTCCTCTCCTAATAATCTGTTGTAACACCCTCAAATTTTTGGTTAATTAATATTTAAATTAAAATACGTATTAAAAATACGTAGAAAATTTTTCGCAATTAAATTAAATAATAGTTGGGTTGAGAAAATAGAAATTGGTGAATTATTAAAATTTTAGGGTGGTTAGACCACCAAAAAACGAGAAAAGACGAAAGGGAGATAACCCTGTAATGCCGAGGGCAAAACCATCCAAACTGAAAAGTATATATATATCTCTTAACTCTCTCCCTCTCTTTCCATCACCAAACGTCCCTCTATCCTCCCTTTTTCTCTCTCTAGGCTCAGGGAAAAAACCTAGAACGCCGTTCCTCGTGAAACTCTAGTGTCGGGCAGCTCCTGAATTGATTGAGGATTAGCTGCGATAAGGTTTTCTCCTTGAATTTGTGAATACCGTTTTGATTGTGAAAACCCTAGCTTTCTGATCATATATCATGTCTGTTTGGGGTCAGAATCGGGTAAATAATTGTGTGATTGAAAGCTTAAGGAATATCTATCTTATAGTAACAATTTCTAGTGTTAAATCCTGGTTTAGGTGTCTGAAATCGAGGTTTGAAACCCGTCCATGAATAGTGAGATTAGGGTTTTTGGACGGGAGATCTTTTACGAGTTCCACTACTTAGGTAAGCGTGATTTGACCATATTGACGGTATTGGTATGGACAATTTCAAATGGGTGTGTTTGTGGTGAAATTAATTGAA
>CANYCX014159225.1:0-13646 GCA_948193385.1 Breynia disticha f. nivosa
TGATCCCCCCTTTTTCCTTCCAAAAACCCTCTTTTAGCAACCTTATCTCGCGCATAGTAAGTTGGGAACGGTTTATGGAACTGTTTGTATAAACCGTTCCAAAAACTGTTCTTAACGGTTTATGGCCTACACAACACCACGTGCTGTCTTTTTTGACAAACGGTGTGTCGCTTGATGACGAACCACACAGCATTCGGTTGGAACAACGAAATGACGTGTCGTTTCGACAAGACTCGACCCGTAACTCGACCCGACCCGACACACTAGCCAACCCGACCCGCGGTCCTACCCGCATTGACCCACCCGACCCGCGTCTTCATGGAGCACCCAATAACAACACGCCATGTGTCGCGCTTGTAGGGCCGCGACTGGGGTTAGTCCACGCGCAACGATACTGTTCCATTACACTCTCGACAGCGCGTGGACGCGCGTGGGCAATGTTCTATATGTGTTATAGAATAATTAATTAAAATTATGTATTTTTATTATTGTAAATGTATTAATTTGTCAATAAATCTTGATAAAATTACATTGAGGTTGTAATGCGCATTAGAAATTTATTATGTAATTTGTTTACATAGTAGAGTTATTTTATATTCGTCTTAATTCACGTACGTAGAAAAGTGATTAAATTTTTTAGTTCTCTCGATAAATCCTAAAGTCAAGAAATATTTTCTTTTTGGATTAATGATGACATTGTTGAAGTTAAAATGTGTTTTAACTAAATCAAAAATGAAATTTAGAAATTAATCTTTAGCAAAAGTTTTATTTCTTAATTAAAGGTATGATTTGACAAAGTTGATAGAATTTGTAAAATATATATTTTTACGTGAAAATATTTTACAAAATTTTTGGTTTGGAAAATGCCAAAAATGAGGAAAAAATGTAATATTGTAGAATTGGATGTGATCCCATAAATGACATTTTATGGACTATAGTATGATCTTAGTGATTGACATGGCAATAATCGAGACACAATTTAGTTGCGATACTAAGTTATGAAACTTGGATGTAATTGCGTAGATATACAATTAGGTTGAAGGTTTATTGAAAACCAATAGATTCATTTTAATGGTTTGACGAGATTTTAAGTAATACAAATTACTTATGCTAATTAAGTTAGTCTTAATTAGAATCATAGTGGGTATGACAACTGAAGTTAACCTAAAATTTTATAGACGCTTGAATATTTTGTATGTTCATCGAGGTAAAATTTTGGTGAATTGAGAAAGGTTTAAATAATGAGGATTACTTATGGTAATTAATAAAGCATTAATTATGGTTTCGATTTGAGTAGTCATTGGGTTATATAGAATTTTCTGCAAAGATTATGTGTTAATTTTTGAAATTCTATTGCAAAGTTCATTGTGTATACATGCATACCTTTGTGGACGTAACAACTTATTGTGTAATAAGTTGACAATACCATTTGTTGGGTATTGGAGAGACTTAATGTGAAATAAGTCAATAATACCATTTGTTGGGTATTAGAATTCTAGTTCTATGTTCATTATTAATGTTTAATAATTTTATATATTTTTTGAGTAAATTGTTTAGTCAATATATTATAGATGTCGCATTTCTAAATAATAAATTTTTTGTAATTTAAATTTATAACTTAATGAACATAAGTTGACTAAGGTATAGTAACTTAGAAAGTGAAACTAAATTGGTATGTATTTTTAGTAAAAGATACAAAAAAAATATTTCATACTTTAATCTTCATAATTTTAAAATATAAAATAATCAAATACTCAGATTTATTTTTATAATATTTATTATTTAAAATTTATTACCTTGTGATGTGACGCTTAAATTAAACAAAACATTTTCGAATAAGTATGATTTTGGTTTTTTTTTTAAAAATGATCAGACCTGCTACACAAAATGAAACCAAGAATAAACATGCATTCTTTTCAAACCTCGGCAAAAAATAAAGTGTATACAAAATCATTGTCATAACCGGAAGTTATGGCTATGGTTTAAAACAATGCATGACATCAATTACCTGTACTATCATGTGTATAGATGTACAAAAGTGGGTATATCAAATAAAGACCCTCAAAATGCAAGCTAGGAGCCAACCTAAGCAGTCGCGTATCACCACCTGAGCCAGCCCAAAAAGTGATTCCCGAGTACCCTACTGTCGCTCTGCACACATATCACAATAAAATAGGGGTGAGTATATAAGAATACTCAGTAAGTGATAACCTATTGTTGTTAAGATGAGGTGCAGGGGAATCGTCGGCCAACACGTGTGTGTTCGTGGAATCACAAAGCCGTGTTTGCGCCTCAACTCCCTAATGGCTCACCGTTGCCATGTCAAATACGATTTCCTTAAGTATTTTAATCGTTAGAGAATCTGTTCTAGATCATTCACTTCTTAAACTATTTCGTTTTTAGGCCATCAGAACAAATGGAATGGCCAAGGGAACGACCTGCTGTGGCCATTCTCCTGGCTATTTCACCTTACTAGTTTCATACTATAATTGGAACGATTAGGGGAAATGGTTTTCTTGGCTATTTCCCAGCCCGTTTTGACCTACTGGATTCCTAAAAACAGCAACTCAACACTTAGCATTCCAAACAATTTAATCCACACATTTAGGACACCATTTTCCCCACCAATACACACATTATCAAACTTTAAGCACGACATTTTCCACTTTAATTCATTTAACATCTTGCATTTAACTCCATACTGTCATTAACATTTATTGAACATTTAACACATGAATTCTTAGCCATAAATTCCAACTATCAACATATCATCAAGAACTTCCACAATTCCACCAATTCACATCCATATACATTTCAAGCAATCATTCAAAATCCATACTAATAAGTCCAAGCAATATGCACAATCTCTATTCACATTACACATAATTCACCACATACATAACATTAGCACATACACATAAAATTCCACATACACTTCAACTTCATATCCAAACCAAGTCCATATGTTAATATGAATGTAGGTACCATGAAATGCTAATGCAATTCACACAAATGCATGCCCCGAGGTCTTTCTTTTGCGCGTGAGAGAGTCCACTCTCATAATTAGATAATCCTCACATAAAAGTATGAGCTTTTGCTCGAATTGGCTAATCCCCACATGAAAGTATGAGCTTTCGCTTGCTTTGGTTAATCCCCATATTATGAACATACAAAGATGCCCATGGAATTGTCCACACGACATATGCGAATGAATGCGAGCATTTCCAATCTTCATCATACACATTCTGATTCTATAATTCCATAATTACACACTTACATATAAGAGTTCATTAACAACCAACCCAAACAATGGAAATAAATTCATTTCCACGAGCCACACTTGGCATATTGCACTTAGTCCACATAAATTCCAACATAAACACACATTCATACAATGCATTGGTTCATTTACCTCTTATTATGGTCAAACTAATCTGCATCACGCTTAGCATAATGGCACAATCAAATCACAATTATCACCATCAAAATAATATGCAACACACATCCTCATATTTAATCAAACTCACGTATTTGCTCAATTCATTACAACAACATATTCATAACACCTTACCATCATCAATCTCGTACCACACATAACCAACACATGTTCATACAAATATCTAAACATTCCACATAGAGGCTTACAAGCATTTAAGTCCTTTAACGACTCATATTTGTTACCATTTCAACAAATAAGCATTTATCACATACAATCAACCATATGGAGGCACAACCTCCCAAACAAGTGTCAAAAGTGCACTTACCTCGTAATCAGCCTAATCGATCCCCTGATTCAACCTCGCCTCGAGCTCCGAGCACGACCTTCTACACAATCGAACCATATTTTGCTTATTACGCACATGTTCAAACTAAATTCTTTGTTCTAATTCAGATTCCTCAAACCTCCTCAATTTCTAACCCTAGAATCACCCAAAACTCCCACCATTTTTACAACACTAAGTTATGATCACAACCATTAAGGACACTCGTCAAAACCCACAAAACTCTACACATATCCTTCAATTTTACACGAAAATTTCGGATGAAATGAGCTTACCTTATTGAAATCTATTTGAAAACCCTAGAGCTGGTCTAGGCTACGTTCCCTTCTGAAATCTATGAATACTTAAGTGTGGGAAGCAAGATTTTAGCTTCTCAAAGGTTAGAAATGTGTTTGGAAAGGGTTTTGAATGAGTGGGAGTCGGCTGAGATGAGTTAGGGTTCGAATATAATGTTTTATCTCTCTTTTTTAATGAAAACACACATTTTATTTCATCCTCCCGGCGGCCAGAACGACCTCTAGCCATTTCAGTGGCCGTTCCCATTTTAAGTCAGCTCAAATTTCGTGCTGACCATTGGTGCAGAATGGCCATGGGAACTGTTTCCATGGCCGTTCCCGACCAAATTTCTGCCTCTTTTCTGCTGATTTTTCGTAATGTTTTTGGGGCGTTACACGTGATGTCAATATTATTAGATCTCAATTGTATAATTCACCAAAGTTTGGAGATGTAACTTGTAAGTAACTCTCAAAAGAGTGGGATAAGTTGAGATGCACAAAATATTTTAGATAATTATGCATTTTACATAGTAACGAATTTTCAATTGTGAAAATGCCCACCTATGTTTGTTCATTTTTTGTTATTGCTGGTTTTAAGTTCTTCAATTATGAAAATGCCTGAAATTAGTTTTTAATTGTATACAAGTAAAAAGAGTCAAACTGGTTTTAAACCGCCAAGCATTAAAAGACATGCACTTTTCAAACCCTGATTTGATGAATATTGATTACGACAGATATCCTTCTAGAACAAATCTTTAAACAACGATATATCTTCTTTTCTCTCTCTTTCAAAACAAAATTGAACTTTCTCCAAAATTTTTAGTTTCTCTAAAGAATTTTCATTCTGGTATCTCTCATTTCATCAAGGTTTGGTGTGAGAGTTTTAATTTTTATTAAAGTGTATGATTTTTTAATCTCTTTTGATTTCTTTTTGAGATGTTCTGTTATGTTTTTCCTCTTTTTTGGAAACAATTGTTATGTTTTCTATTCGAAATCATTGTAAAAGCCTTTTTTCTTCTATTTTGGTTTTGATAACATTTTTATCCATGAATATTTGTATATTTTTGTTTATTTTTGTTATTTTTGTAGTGATATTGTAGAAATTTCAATGTTTGCCATTTGAGGATGATTTTTGGCATATGGGACCTTTTTGTTTAATGAATCTTGTTCGTTTTTTTGTATATTTTTTTCATCTATTTACTGATATTGTAAATATAATTGTTTAGATTTATTTTTTTGGGGATGTTCTTATTGTGTAGGGGTTTTTTGTTGATGTAATTTTTGTTTTTTTGTTCATTGTTCAGGACGTCTTCTAAAAAAGGGAAAGAATTTAGTGGGAAAAAGGAAAGATGCTCCTCAATCAGGTAAAAAACAAACTGTCTTGGTGTTCAAGAAGCCAAAAGATGTTGAACCTTCACATGGGGTAAAAAAAACTAAAGTTTTTCTATTGCAATGTTGTTATTGCATTAAGGTTTTAAAGTGGTCTTTGAATTATTAATTTTTGAACTATTGTGAACATGAATGTACATTAGTTTACGAGTTTTTTTATGTTACTAGTTATTTTTTGATGATGTTTTCTAAGAACAAATTTGAACAATTATGAACATTGACAATTATTGTTTGTGTCATATTGTTCGTATGAACAATTGCGAACATATATGAACATTGACAATTGATTTTTTTTCTAATATATTTTTTAGGTTGATGATTTATTGGTCCACCTAAAGAACCATTTTAAGTCTAGAGTCTCATTGTCATATGTCAGATTTGTCTGATTTTCTCAAAATGCATTTATTAGAAGGGGCAATTGCTAAGTGCAAACAAACGATTTTTGGATGGGTTTTGGGTTTGGGTAGTATGAACGTGCAGGCTTAATTATTGCATGGTTTGTGTCTACCTACTTGAAATGATGTAGATGTTATGATGTTTAAGGTGGGTGGTAAGTACTTAAGGTTTGGGTTGGAAGAATTTTGTATAATGACGGGTTTGAAAGTACAGGGTGATTTAGAGTATCAAAGTCCAAACCTGATCATTTTAGACTTAATGATAAGTATTTTTTTGGGGAAAGCAAAGGTTGATAGGAATTTCTTGAAAGAGCTGTTAGTAAATAACTGGGTTGTTGATGAAGATGAGGTCATCAAGTTTTCTGTTTTGTTGTCCATTTTTTGTTTTTTAATTCTTCAACCAAAAAGTTGTCAATGGAGGATTTTGAAATTACGGAGTCGAGATTTAATGTTGATTATCCTTGGGGTTGGCTAGTTACTGTAATGCCTAAAAAATATAACCTAAATTATGCAGAAATTGTAAACTTTATAGTGGCAAATGGCTATGCAAACTATTCCCCAAACCGTTTCGAATACCGACAATAAAATAATATTGCATTGACAGAAGAGGGAAGTAGGTAAGCAAACGGTTTGTGCAAACCGTTTAGGAAACCATTTTAACTTGTCAGGGTTTAAAAATAAAAACACATGAACACTTGAGGTAAGAAACCAAAAACCCTAAAAGAGCCACCCGACTTCTAAATCTTTCGTAGCCTAAAACCCTCTCATTCTAAAGCTTAAAAACACCAAATTCAACCTTAGAAACCAAGATTGAGTGACTCTTGGTCTAAGGAACAGAGTAATGGGTGATTTTTAATGGAAGAGAAAGGTAATCACTAACTCTATACTTGTTGTATTTACAGTTTTGAGCCTAGGGTTGGAAAGATGGGTGTTTTTGTGTAAGATATTGTTAATAGAGGTAGGAACACCTAATGGTGAGTGAGCAATCTCATTTAGGAATAGATTAGGATTTTAGGGTTTTGGGAAAATGGGGGGTTTTGTTAATTAGTTAAGGGATTGTGAAATTGAACATGGAATTGAGTTTAATATAGAAATTGTGGTATAAATCTTGTAGGAAATGTTGTTCGGGATTCGGATTGGAGTTGAACCACATGCTGACTTCGTGGGATTCAAGGTAAGTGCAACGAAACACACTTACCTTGGTATATCTTGCATCTATATGGTTAAACATACATGATTAATGCTACATTTGTTATAATGGTAAAGCATTGTGTCTAAATAGCTCGTGTGATGTTCTTATGTTAAAATGAAGTGATTGATTGTGCGTAAAATGAGTACTATGGTGCTTGGCTTGTGATGATTGGTTCATTGCAATTGTGATGTGTATGATTTTAGAGTGATTATATGTGTATCATTGATGGCATTGCATTATGAAAATGTAATGGTATGAAATGAGTAATAATGAGTAGAGAATTATGATAATGAAATCAATTGTTGATTGTGTGTGGATTCAAATCTACTTGCGTGTGGATCATGCCTTTTGGCTTGCGATAAAAAAACATGAGATGTTTTGCATGTGATGGTAGCAAATCATACAAAATGTGTTGAGTAGAAGTGAGTATATGCAACATTCCTGATGGCTTAAATTTATTGTGATTGTTGTTATAAAGATGATGAATTGACGAATGGTTGATAATGTTGAGCATTTTCCTTGCATTGAGTATGATTTATGGAAGTGATATGATGATGAATGTCATTTGTGGCATTGCATGGGCATTGTTGTATGTTCATGACATGGTATATGTGGAAAGGAAGAGCGAGAGCTATAACCTTGTGAAATGAAAAGGGGATTAGCTTAAACAAAATGAATCGAGGGAGAGCTCCATTTAAATGAAAGAAAGAGGGGGATTAGCCCAACTGGAAACAAAAGAGCATTGACTCTTTTGTTGAAAATGAAAGGGGGATTAGGCCAATGAAAATGAAAATGTGAGTTAGGGCAAGAGCCCACAACCATAAATGATATCGGCCTAGGCTAGAGGAAAAACGAGCAAGAGCTCGGATTATTGAAAGAAAAAAGGGATTAGCCCAACAAAAAAGAGAGAGAAAAAGCTCTCTAAGAGAAATGATGAGAGTCCCCGGGGCATGGATTATAATGACATGTGGAGTTTTAAATTAATTCCTTCTCTTGAAAAACCTATCTGAGTTTGTAACATGCATTTTTTTCAACTGTTCCGTATTCCTTTCAAATTTTTATGTTTTATTTTCACTAGATAACTGAGAAATTGTGAAATGACAAATCGAATGAACTCAGCTAAATGTTTTTTCTACTCTTTTATCTTTAAATTATTATTTTCCAAAAAAAATTGATTTCCAAGTTCGGGTACCATCCGTGAAATGAGAGTATTTATGATTGGATGGTAATCGAATTTGGGGGTCACTACTTCAATTACTCTCAACATAACAACACCCATTTAAAATTGATTATATAAACACCATCACTAGGCTCTAAAGAAACTTACCTAAGCGATGAAACTTAGAAAATAACTCTAACCCTCAAACCCTAAATTCGTCACTTTACATAGATCGCTTTCTAATTCCGATTTAGGGTACCTAAAACATTTTTTAACACAAAATAAAGTTACTACCAGATAATACACATGACAAGCTTTCTGACGAGCTATCATTTTGTCAAATCGGAGATAAAATGGAAGAGTTATGCGGTCGAAAAAATGAGGGTTCTAGAAAAAGGGATTCTCAAGAACAATGGAGAGGGAAAAATGGAGGAACTAACGTGTGCATGGAATGGAGAAGGAGGAAGATTGAGGGTTTATATATAATGTTTCATACTTCTTGACGGTTTTGCCCTTTTGACCTTTTACTCGATACCCTCTCTCCCGCTCGGACTCACAAACCCGATTATTATTTCTTCTAGCTTAATTATTATTTCAATCTCATTCTCACATCTTTTCACCGAATTATTGTTTTAAATAATTCGCAAAAAATTTATTCGTATTTTCCTACATATATTATTTAAATTCAAATTAAACGAAAATTGATGGCGTTACAATGCATGGCATGAAGTGTAATGAATTCACATTCATTTTACCTTCATACATGCATTATATGAATCATGTGTGTGATCAAAATTAAGGATACTAATCTGTATGTTTGTGTTGTAATTGGAATGCTTTGAGGTTGAATAATGGGAACTTATGAATTGAATTGGCTTTGTAGATGATATGTTTGATATTGATGAAACAGGAGTGATGATTAATACTAATCGTAAGTTGAGATTGCTAAATGAGAAATTATAAAGTGGTGTGCTTGAAATTTTTGGATGGTAAATGTCTTAGAAGTATGCATGAGAGGTAATAGATGAACATGGGTTGCTTAGAGAATGTGCACATATGTGTGTGACAGTTGGTTGTGCTACGTAAAGAAATGGTACATGATAGATATGTGCTAAGTTGCTGAAAATAGCTGGAAGCAGGTGAGAATGGGTTGCAAAATAGGTAACAGAAACCATTTGCCTATCCGTTCCACTTCTAGAGAATTTTAGGAAGAGCAAAATGAGTTCCAAAATAATTTACCCAAATCATTCCCAAAATTGCTTCACTTCCAGAGATTTTTAGGGGAGGTCAAAACGGGCTATGAAATGGTTTACCCAAACCGTTTCCAAAATTGTTTCACTCTCAAAGGTAAAAAGAACAGGGAAAAACGGGTTGGATAACGGTTTGCACAAACCATTTCCTAGACTGTTCCCGTATAATGAACAGCATAATCCAGCAAAAGTAAACAGGAAAATTATGAAAGATAAAGGAACTATGGATAGGAAATTAAGAGGGATTATTCCCCTTAGTGAATAACAAGCTTAAAACATTAAACTAACGAGTACTTATGAATTAACTACCTTGGTAAGTGTTGTAGGAGCATTTACTGGGTATTTAATTACTCACATCAGATTGTTGGTTGAAATGTGTGCAAGTTTAAGAGGATTTGCACGAGCGAGGACGACGAAACACATTTTTGGGAAAATTGATTTGAATTGTAAAGAGTTGGATAAGTTGTTTATATTATGCATTGTTACTTTTTTGAAAATCCATATACGTATGTAAATATTGTCGACCATTAGTTCTTTTAAAAAGAAAAAAATATATCCACTTTTTTGAATCTATTAAAATAATTAGGAATTAAATTTGGGCTTCACAGTTACAACTCTTTTCTGTCCTAACAAAGGGTAAATTAGCTAAGACTAATGCTGGAAAAAGGGACCTCCTAGTGATAAATACTATTATCACTATTTTTTTTTTGGTTGCCACCTACATTTTGTGCATGGTTCTACGAGTGTTGTCCTAAAATTCAGGGGTTATATGCTAAGAAATTGAATGTCAATCTATGTTGAGGCTTCTTAAGTGGATTCCTGAGGGTAGCTCAAAGATGCCATATAATGATGTCTACACTCATATTTTTGATATTTTTAGGGGTAATTAGTTTCCTTTTGATTCGTGTTTCAACGTTCATTATTGTTTATTTTAGTTATTTAAAACTTTCTTTCATTTTTTGTAGCTTAAGGTTGGCACTGTGGTTGCTACAGAGGATGAATTGGAAGACCTGGCCATTGCATTTATGAGAGAAGTTGCCAAGAAAAGAGAAAAAATGGCATTAAGTTTTTGTCTTGAGGCACATTTGGAGCAAGAAAAATTTGATGTTGTTAATGCTAGGTTGGATGCTTTGAGTGATGAGCTTAAAGGAGTGAAGAACGTTTTTGCTTCATTTAAGTTTGAAGTGCTTACTAGGATTAGCGGCTTAGAGATGCAGTTTGGAATTATTTTTATTTTGAAGTGTTTTATGTTTTTTTTTGTTTTAATGTTTTCTTTCATTCTTCTATTTTGTAGGCTATTAGACCTCAAGCTTCTGCAAATAAACCTGAATCTACAATCAAAGATAAAGAACCGTTGATCGAAGAAGTTTCTGGAGATGCTGCTGTGACCAATTTAGAAGAGGGTCCTTCATTTATTCTTGCTTTATCTATCGGGCGTGAGGTACATTTGCTCACTAGTAGTGATAAAATCTGAATGGTTGTGAAATTTATAGTTTGTTTTGGGGGGGGGTGTTCAATGTGTTGTTGTTTTATGTTAAAATTTATTGATGTTGAAGTATGTATTTCGATAAAAATAGGTAATTGAGTTTTGTACTAAATTATATGTGTTATTGTAAGATCTAACAACCATGTGGGATGATACAATTTAGGGGTTGGTTAGCTTGTTGACCTGCTGTGTATGCAGATGTATGAACAATTATGAACTTATTTATTGTACATTTGTGTTAAATGTTGATATATATGTTCATGAATAGGAATGAACAAATATGAAATATTTTCACATATACGTTCATGTCCATTATATTAGTTCAATTCATTTTTTTGTTAGAATTTTGTTGCACTTGAAGAAACAACAGATGTGATCGTCACTTGAAGAAACAACAGATGTGATCGTTAGTGATATATCCTAAAAGGTGATTGAGGACTTGGCGATAATAGGTGGTGAGACAATTCAAGGTATTGCTAATGATATAATTTTTGAAGAAACTGGTGCTTGTGTTGTTAACGTTCATGAAGAAGATATTACTAAAGATGTTATTGGGAGACAAATGAAAACTGATGTTGAACCAAATACTGAATTGGATCTACAACAACAAACTGTTGTAGCCAAATTTGCAACGTATGACTTTGGTTTTGTTCTGAAGAAACATTGACTTAGAACTCCCAAGAAGAACAAGATTAAATACAAATACATTAAATACTTTGATAATGTAGGAGAGATAGTTAGTACAAAAAATGAAGGCAAGGTTCATGTTATGAAGGGTGGTCATCCGCTTGATTCCAACATTCTATTAGCTATAACATATGGTAATATGCTGAAAGAAGTAATGAAATTTGTTGATGATGGAACAGTGGATATGATTGACCCACCTGTGTTCTCCCAAGGGGATAAGTATTTATTTTTAAAAAAAATTGTACACATATAATTCATGTTGTTTCATGACTTTTATTAGATTTTAATCTAATAAATTATCTTTTAATAGCTTGACAAAGCCGATTTATCAACCTGGCGCTGCAACAATGTCTGACTCTTTGGATTTCTAGATTGGTACTGTAAGTAGCAATTTGTGGTTGTTCGATCTTCTTTACGGTGGACGCAAATTGATTGATTCTGTAATTTGTAGTGTTATTTCTTTTTAAATATAAAGTAATTTTATAATTATATGAACAAATAAAAAGAACTTTGCATATTTTATTTTAGTCCGTAGATGTTTATTGGTGTTAACAAATGAGAAATTTATCTATGTCATATTTTAGTTTTGAACAATTATGAATAAGTACGATTTTTTCTATGTTTGTTTTTTTCACTTTCAAATGAACATATTTCAACCAAACTGGACACATTTGTTGATGTTTTTATTTAATTTTTTAATGTTGCAGTAAATAAACATTTTTTGTTATTACTTAAGAAAAATATCCAAATATGGTAAATTGCCAAAGAAGATTATAACCATGGATGACTTGTTTGATCAGATGCTCAAACTATTTTATTCAATGTATATTTCTGCCCACAAAGAGGATCGTGATAAGCTATTTGAAGACCCAAAGAATTTGTTCTGCAGACATATGCATGAGTTGGAGTTATGGTGTGCCCAACACTGGAAGGATGTTGATCACATACTTTTTCTTATCAACACTAGGAATCACTTGCTCTAGTTAGACATGGAGGAAAAAGTTTTATACCTCTACAACTTGATCTGATCAAAAGAACACGAAAAAGATGACATACCTAGACTCGAATTATAAATTAAATTGCTTCCACATTTCATGAGGTTATCTAGATTGTGGAAGCAATGATTTGGGTTTAATATGCCAGAGTTTTTGATTTTGTTTGTGGACAAGCTTCAGACCCAAAATAAGCCGTAACAATTTTAACATATTTGAACAATTATGAACAAATTGGTTTTTTCATTATTATTAAAATGTGCATTTTCCTTTTTTAGGGATTGTGGAGCTTTCATCATGGCATTCACAATATTTTTTGTTCACAACCATATTGCCTTGGTCGATAAGAAGTTCAACATTGAAATCTATCAAGAGCGTGTAACTTGTTTATTATACAATTATGCAAAAATGAAGCAAGTCAATGAGGTTGTCAGTGATGAAGAAAGGGTTCTTGAAAAACCTGAAAAGGGTGGAAAGGGCAAGAAAATAGTTGTTTGAACTTGTTTTTCACGGTTTGTTCTGTTTAGATGATATTTTTAATATTGTAGGGATGTTTTAATGTTTAGTGATGCAAGAAGACTTTATTATTACTTGACTCTTTTTGGTTGAATGTATTTTCAATACTTCACTTATTTTGATTCAGTTACATTTTTTTAAGTAATTGTTCATGATTTATAATGAATGTGTTATTTTTTTATGTTACATTGTTGTATATAAAACATGTTTCTAACAAGTTAGTAAAAACTGTAATGCCCTCAATTATACAATATTTTATGAAATTTTAATAAAATATTTAGGAAAATATAAATAAATTTTTCACGAAAAGTATAAAATATAAAGTCGAGAAAAGGAGAGAATTATAAGTAGAGAAAATTAAACTCGAGAATTAATTGGAACGAGTTGGACCGAGAAGACTAGTCCAACAAGGGCAAACTTGTCTAATTCGATAAATATATATAAAGCCTTAGGCTACCATCTCTTCTCTCCACCACACAAGACTCTTTCTCTCCATCACTCTCAACCCTAAACACCATCTCTC
>CANYCX014159494.1:0-14483 GCA_948193385.1 Breynia disticha f. nivosa
TGGCCTCCACTCTTTCTCTTTGGTTCAACGCCAGCCGTATGTTGTCCATCTGTTTCTTAAGGAAACTTATACTCAATAACATATTCTGATTGGCAAAAATTTGAGCATTCCTTTTCTTCCAAATCCACCAGCATACAATTATGAAAACCTCATGCCATTTCATATTATTCCATTTAAATTCAACAGGACATAAGTTAAATTGAAACCATTCCCTAAATGAATGTTGAAAGAAAAAGGATACAACTTCCTTTGGAATGATGCTCCTCCACAGCGCTACAATTTCATGACAATCGCGGAACAAGTGTATTGTTGTTTCCTCCGCGTTGTTGCATAGGATGCAATTAGAATCCCTTCCTAACCCCCTTCTTAGCAGTTGTGTTTTTGTTAGAAGTCTCTCATGAGCTAATAACCACCCAAAAACGCGTTGCCTTTCCGTGATCTCTGCCCTCCATATGTTTTGCCACATATCCTCTGCCGCTTGTCCTATCAATGTTCGATCCTGATTTATCTGAACTCCATAAGCCGAACTAACTATAAAATTTCCCGAGTCTGATAATTTCCAGGTATAACTGTCCGAACTTCCTCTCCCTTGCTGAATAAATGTTGCGGCCAGCTTTAAGAGCATTAAAGACGGAAGTTTTTTGGCCAATTTCATGCCACTTCCATTGGGTGTCATCCCAATAAGAAGCCACTGTTCTCTCCAACTCCTCATTTTGTAGATTTGTCAAGGCTTCGTCCTTCAGTCGTAAATCCCCAAGCCACTTATCTTTCCAAAAGTAAGTACCTTCCCCATTGACCACATTTTTACCCTGCCCTTTCTGAATTAACCCTTCCTGCCTTGCAATCCCTTTCTAGGTAGCTGAATTCAAATTTCTTATTTTTAACCCCAAGCTGGGTTTTACATATTTACCTTTTAAAACCAAAGTGCTCAGTTTATCCTCATTAGTAACCACTCGCCAGGTTTGTTTAGCCAATAAAGAGTTGTTGAATTCTCTCATTTTTTAGCCCTAATCCACCTGTTCTTTTCGGTTGACAAAGAACATCCCACTTCACTTTGTGAATTTTCCTATGATCAGGATTGCTTCCCCAAATGAAATCTCTCTGGCACGCATCAATCTTGTCACAAATCCCTTTAGGAAGAGCAACGGTTTGCATAGCGTAACAAGGAATGGCCGCAATAACAGCTTTAGACAATGTTACTCGTGCAGCCATTGATAGCGTTTTAGTTTTCCAACCTTGCAACTTTTGTTGCACTCTCTCCACCACCTTTGTATATGTGCTTTTCTTTAGTCTCCTTTGAAGAGATGAGACTCCCACATACTTAGACATGCTTGATGACATCGGTATTCCAAGAGTTGCGCTCAGTTCTTTTCCCACCTGCAGCAGAACCTTCTTGGATACCAGTAGCGCTGATTTTTAGAAATTTATTTTTTGCCCCGACATTTGACAAAACTCCGCCAATATAGAGTTAATAATTCTAGCTTGTGTGACATCCGCCTTGGCAAAATTTCTTAGTTTATTTGGACACAGCTATCAGCTTCCAAAATTTGATCCGCCTCAGTCATAATAGGCCAAACTTGCATGTTTGGATTTTAAGAACAACTGTTGTGTCTAAAATGTCGAAAGATATAACACTATAAAACACTTCATGGAGCATTGACAGACAGAAGAAAACAGAATATGTTACACCAATTGTTGCTTCGTCGCCTCCATTCTCTCCAACAAGCCAGCAATCTCAGCTTGCATTCTCAGCTTCATGTTGTAGTAATCACAATGCGAGTTCTCCACAATCTTCAACTCTTCCAGTTTCTTCCTCCGCCTCTCTTCGGTCTCTTGCAAACACAACTTCGAGAGCTTCTCGGCGTACTCTTCTTCGAGATTCTCGGACTTTGCTCGAATCATCCGCCGATAGTCTTCTGCCTCCCTCCGCGCTTCATCTGCCTTGCTTTGGAACATTCTCGCTTCTGCTTCTTTAATCCTTGCGATACTTTCTAAACTGTCAAATGTGTCTTTGTTTGCTAAGTTTCCAAACTGAAATTCATCTCCAATTTTAAGGTTAGTAAGAAGCGCTGCTTTGATATTTTGCCTCTGGAGATCACTCGGTCGGGAATCATGTCGGCCGCTAGGAGTGTTCATGCCGCACAACGTATACTTTGGAGGGAAGGTGGCTGGAGGGGGAGGCAATGCTTCTTTTCTCAGGCTGATTTCTGTTGGCATCATTTGTTTTGCTGATACACCCGGAGGAGGAAAATCTGTCTTACCATCTGCATCTACAAACCCAAAACAACCATTCAAGAAATAAGAGTTGAATGTTCATGTATTTAAATATTAAAATCCCATAAACACATCACTGGAGAACTTTGCGAGAAGAGAAAGTTTGTGAAACTCTAATTGAAGTGAACAATCAAATGGAAACCAGAAAATACACAGTACAACATAAAGAAATTTCATTAGGGATTCAAAAAAAAGAAATATCATTAGTTGCCGAAAATAAAACAACCATTGCTACTGGCTAGTCCATTAAGTCAGGATTGAATGTAGATGCAAAGTTATCATCAACAATGTGACCAGAACAAGAAGATATCAAGGTTGATAATCAGACGACTTTACATTTCATCGAAACCATGATCCTGATTTGCCTAGTACGACCAACAACAACCAATATCTGGGCACCGATGATACAATAACGACGGTGGTGTAACTATTCCATATGAACATCTATTACTGTAGACATTTGTGTGCTAAAAGTATTGAAATTCAGTATTTCAAGGCTGTGATCCTCCAAAATAAGTTGCTGCATTGCAACTACAGTATTCAATCAACCAAGAAATGCAGCATATGACACCACTGTTAATTCATAACTTCAAACACGTACAATCTACTAGACATTAGAGATCAATTCAGATATTTCAGAAAGGAAAAAGTCCATTACTATGAAAAATCCATAGTTACACCATTAGAAAAATCATATTTCCATTCTACCTCTAACCCAACTTTCCAAATGAAAGCATAAGTTTCAACCAGGAAACAGCATAGATAAAAGAGTAATGAAAAAGATGTATTCAACCTTAATCTAAAACAGACTTTTTGGTCATTCGTGGTCTCAAATAGCAACCAAAATAATTGCCAGCTCATTAAGGAACAGCTGCATGTACGACCCATCAGAAATGCATAATCTAATACCAAGCATCTAACATTTTGAGAACTATTCAGGACCAAAGACATTGCAGAGGCTGTCAACAGTTTCAAAATCATAAGGTTGCCAGCCTGACATCTTAAGATATGCTTTAAGTTTCTCAAAATCCATGTTAGCAATGTATTTTTCATTCTCAATTCCAGCCTCTAAAAATTCTTGGCTTCAATGCAATGTGTCTCATTGAAATTGTGTAGTTTATGAGTCACAAACAAAGTAATTAAAAATTTTTATCCTGCATCCAGTAATTACACACAGCAATCAAGAGAAAACATACAAAAGTTGAGGATTTTAGATCATCCACAGTCGACCTAAACCAAACACGACACTATTTTGAAACTATTTAAAGAAGCGAAACTCAGTTTCAAGAGTTAAACACATGCACAGACAAGTTAGCTTCAATAAAATCAAGTGTATCTCCAATATTAAACAATTAGAGAAAAAGCTAAAATTCACACGGAGAAAAGAAATGTCAAAAATAGGAAGCTTACAGTTAAAGAACTGAATTATGATGTTACAGGCATCTGATGGGGATAAACTTTTGCTATCAAGTTTTGCGAGTAACTCTTCAGCCTTAACATGCAACTCTTTGCCTTTAAAGTCTTGGCTTCCTTTGAAGATTTTCCTAACACATTCAAGCTCCTTTAATAGAGTTTCGTGATTCCAAGCTCTTGCACAGCATACAAAGACATCTTTGACGAACCCAAACATTTCGGAAGCATGATTACATGCAATGCAATGAAATTGCATCTCACTTGTCCCGGAAGGCCCCTTCAAACTAGGACCTGGCCTGATGAGATTCTTTTGAATACCACAAACGGCATGACACCAGTGCGAACAGACATCACACCCAACCCAACTGCACGTATTGCTAGCACAGTCAAAATTCATACACACTGGACACATACATGAGCTACAAAATCCCTTATTTGAGGAGCAAAACTTACAATCACAATCGTCAACAGGTAATATACTTTTGCAATTCAAATTTCTACATTTCATAAACAAGAAAATCTCCATTAACTCATCCACAGGAAGCTTAACTTTCCCAGAAATAAAACTTGCAAGTCCTGTTTTGACAGAAACCAAAATCTCCAATTGATCTTTTCGGCACTTTGCGAGAGTTTCCTTGGTAAGATCAGACCTCTTCTGTAGTTGGATTTGAAGACCTAATAGCTCCTCTCTATTGTCAGGCATAACTATGACATCCTTCAAGTACCCTTTAATCAACTCTATCATCTCATCAGTGAATTCTTGCATAATATGAGACACAACAGGAATTGATTCTGACACAATCTCAAGAAGAATTCTCCCCGGCCTAGATATTTTCTTAACTCTCCCTCCATCATCTCCATCTAAACCTCTCAAATTCTCCAAATCCCTTCTCCTAGAATCGCCAGAATAAGCCTCTGAACCTAGCAGCCTAGCCGGCAATTCAGATGGAAAAAATGAAATGTTATCAGAACTAGCAGCCCTATAAAGACTATTATTACAAGAATCCTTATTGGCAACACGATTAGCTTGGATCACGCCATGATTATTATTGCTATTATTATTCAAAGCAACAAAACCATCACCAATAGGCCTAAACCTACTATGAACAGAACCATTAGTACCTTCACCTCCACACCAGATTTGATCATCTCTCCCTACAGAACAATCATAATTCTCTGTGGAATTCCGGGTCAAAGAGCAACTAGGATTATGAGAAAAAGGGTGTGAATATGAATATGAAAGCGAAGCAGCAGCAGTGAAATCATTTGAGTAAGTAGTTTGAGTATTAGTACTCTTACAAGGATTTAACTTGATAACACCCTCACCACCATTATTCTGAAGTGCATTTGAAGCAGTCAAAGAGAGAGAAACATCAGGTAAAGCTAAAGAGAGATTTAAAGTCTCAAGCTTCGGCCTTTTCTCCCTTGAACACTTATCATTGTTACTCTCTTCTTCATGAAAAGCTTCTCTCTTTGAAGAATTTAAATTCATGAAATCTCTCTCAACCCATTTGTCGTCTTGGTTTGAAGAGTCAGAAAGTAGCATCACTTGTTTGCCTTTTTGACTCAAACCAACTTTGCCAGCTCCTTCACACAGGTAACTAAGAGTGAGTTCTTGGGGTTTTGAACTAAACCCATCAACGCCCATCTTTGATCTCCTCAACAAATCAATGTCTTTCTTCACCTTACTAAAACTTGGTTTCCTCTTCTGCCCCTCTCTCTCTCTCTCTCTCTCCAGAAGAAAACAAGGTAAACTGAGATAGAGAGAAGGGGAGACTTTTTAAGAGGGGTAGAATTGAAAATACGGACAAATTTTGGAGTGGGTTATTCTAGCATAGATCATATTAGCCATTTTGTCTTTTCTTTTTCAATATTCTCTCCCTGGGGACAACGGCTGGAACTTCCTGGTGAATTTTTTGGTGAAAATGTTTTTATAAATATATATGAAATAGTTTAGGTTATATAAATTTTTATTTAATTTATTTATTACAAATAACATATATTGGTTAATAAATTCACCATTAAACCTTACTGCGATCTTAATTTCTGCTAATTGGTTGGGCCTCAAATAGCCTATTGTCTTCATTTTCTTGTTCTTGAAGAATTATAAGGAAAAGAAAGGAGAGAATTAAATGGTTGAAATTTTCAAACAAAGGCTCAAAAGTTTATGAAAAATTATTCCTTTTTTTTATCTTTTTTTAAATTTATTCTAATATATGATAATAATACTTTCAAGATTCATAAGCTATATGATAAAAAAAATTATTGTCCTATATTGATTTCATTTTCAACCCACAACAAAATATATATATCTACACTAAAAATAAAATTCAAAATTCATTCTTTTTTCCTTGGGGTAATGCATTTTGCTTCTTTTTTTCGTTCTGAATTATTGATATCGTTTTGAGATCAACTGTGCGAATGAGTCTAATGGTAATATAATACCACTATTATTAGATCATTGATTGAACTTTTTAAAAAAAAAAATGAAGTGCTCATAATAGCTAATTTCAATTTAAATGTTATTTTTATTCACAAAAATATTATAACACCACTCAGTCCTGCCCTGAGCTCGGTTAAAATTTTAATTTTTAAAAATTCGGATCTTCACAATTAAAAGCTAGTTTGTTTTACCTACAAATAGGATCATTTGTTCATTTTTCACTCTTGTTCATACAATTTTTCTCTCAAATCTATTTTATTTTAAGATTTCTCCTCCAAACATTATTCTTTCTTCAAACACATTTTCTCTTCAAACAACATTTATTTTCACGTCTAAAAAATCGTGGATTCTTCATCATCCAAAACAGATAGAAAATTAAATACATTGTTGATTGATGCTTTTGATCGCACAAACAAAATGAGTTAAAAGGTGTGCAAAGATTTCATCTTCAGCCTCACAGCTTACATTCCAAGTGAGTGCATTGGTTTGGAACGAGAGATTGATGAGCAATTATTTTTCAAAAAATTCAACAAACACCGATAAACAATTTTGGCGTAGATGTCGAATGCGGAGAACATTATTCTTAAAAGTAGTCGAGGCTTTGGGAAGTCACTCCACCTATTTCCAACATTTAGTAGAAGCTATTGGACTTTGAAATTTTTCACCTATTCAAAAGTGCACGGATGAGCGCTACGATAATTAGCGTAAATAAATACATTTTCATCACTGAGAGAACTTTAATTGACTGTTTGAGAAATTTCTGTGAAAGTGTTGTCCAAGTTTTTGGTTCAAGTATTTTTACAAAGCCCAACTAGACAAGATGTCGAGTGTTTACACAAAATGCATCTCTAACGCCACAGATTTTCTAGAAAGCTCTGTCGATTATAGGATTGATAAAAAAAACTACCAAACTATCCATACCAATCAAATCGAATTGAAATTTAGGTTGACACCAAAAATGAATAAATTAGTGGTTATATTAGAAAAAATCATTGAAAGTGGTTTGATTAATGGTTTTAAATTTTTAAAATCTATTCCCAACGACTCTTAACTAAGATTTCTCTAAGAATTCAATAGAATTGCATTTGTAGTAAAAACAATGTTTTAGTTTGTTTTTATATTAATTTGAAGACTATAAAGAATATTAGGAGTGGGGATTAAATCGCGTTCTCAAAAGTTTTGAAAATTATTCTTTTTTTACTTTTTTTTATCTATTCTATTCTTTCATACCTTCAAGATTCATAAGCTATATCATCCAAAAATTATTGTCCTTCTATACTATTTTCAACTTTCTTCATTTCATTTCTAATCCATAACAAAATATCAATCAATCTACATAAAAATTCAAAATATCAAAAAATTATTGTCCATCTATACTATTGCCCTTAATAAAATTTTTAAAAAAGAAAATCATATTTTTAAAAAATACTCATAATAGCTATTCTGATTTAAATACTATATTTTTTATTTACAAAAATATGATAACAGTTAGTATTTTACCTATAAGGTCAGTTCAAATGGGTCTAACACCTTTTTTATCCGTAAATAGGGTCATCGTGTATTTTCTTCACTCTTGCTCATTCTCTCACTTTACAAACAATTTTCTTCTCAAATCTCTCATTTTGAGATTTCTCCATTAAATTTCACTTCGAAACACAATTTTTTCTCCGAACACATTTTCTCTTCAAATGACATTTATTTTTACGTCCAAAAATATCATGTACTTCTCATCTTAATCATCATCCAAATCAGATAATGTTTACAATGAAATAAATTAAATATGGGAAGACAATTGTTGATTGATAAAGTCAATTTTACTTTTGTCTGTACAAAAAAATTGGGCTAAAAGGCGAACAAAAACTTCATCTTCATCCTTACGACTTACATTCCACGAAACTGCATTGGTGGGATTGAGAGATTATTGGACAATTATTTTTCAAAAAAATCCAATTTACACTGATGAATAATTTCGGCCTGAGAACATTATTCTTAAAAAGTAGTTGAGGCTTTGTAAAGCTACTTCACTTATTTCCAGCATTTAGCGCATGCTATTACACTTCAAAACTCTACCAACGACCTCTTGGTTCGGTGGTAATGGGGGCTGAACTTGGTAGGGCGGACTACGGTTCGATCCCCCGCAACGTCGATTGGAAGGGAAATGAACCTTAACCCCCAACTCCTTCCCGAACCGGATTAATCTCGGCCCAGTGGATCGAGGATACCGGGACTTGACCAAAAAAAAATTACACTTCAAAACTCTTCTCCTTTACTCATTTGTTTGTAAAACAACTCTCCCTGATAGTCAGATTATATTCAACAAGATATGATTAATTTATATTGTCTGTCGTTACGCCAACAACATAATTTAAACCAAAGCAAACCAGCCAACCTTGGAGGTCGAAATCCCAACATTAAAACATGGCTACTCCATTAATGACTGCATGAACATGGACCATGTGCAATGACAGTCCTTTAAGACACATATCATCTTTTTCCTTATATAGTATGACATATTGGTCTTCACCGATTCCCTCAAAACTACAACTTCCAATATATTAATCACGCACAAGAGTTATAACGAACTAATCACGTGGAAGATGGAGCTATATGAAACCATTGTTGCAAATTAGGCCATTCATTTCAACTTCAAAAAAATTCCAGTACATAAGCATAAAATAAAAGGTTCTAATAGAAAATTTAGGATGCTTACAGTTGTAGCTGAATGAAATATCTCACTGTACATTAAGTGAAGACTGTTATGCGCAGGATCCCTACAAATAGATGAAGTGGAATTGCCATATTCATAGCTTTAAAGTAAGATCTGGTGCAGAAGAGTATGTTGGACTCGGATATGATGCTTTCGCAGCTAAGTTTGTGTCAGAGCTTTGAGTAAATTCTACATTCAGGTTTCCACCGACAGCTCCATCCACTTGTCTGTAACTTCCCGGCCAATAGAACCCTACTTCTTCTTCTTCTTCTTCTTCCAAGAACATTGGCATTCCATAGTAACCTTGTTCGAATCTTGCTACACCTTTTGTATCAGGAGGCTTTTGTGACGGCACCATATTTTGGTGCATTGAAGAATGAGCTTTGATCCCAAGTGATCGAAATGTAGAACCATGAAGTGGCAGAGATGCTAAGCTTGTGTACTTATCTGAAAATATACCCATACGCATTGCACGCTTAGCCATAGTCCGCTCTCTTTTATGAGCATTTTGGTGACCACCTAGAGCCTGTGAGCTATAAAATTTCCGGCGACAGTAATTGCAAGAAAACACCCTAGGCGGGGCAACTACTTCATCAGTATTATCACCTCCACCTTTCAACTCTGAATCATTAGAGTTGAAATGAAGAGATAAGTCCAGGGAAACAGGAAAACAATCCTGTGGAGGTTTGTCAAGATCGGGAAGCGGTGAAGGGGCGACGCTTCTATCCTTGGATGGATCGGGTGATGGTACCTGTGAAGATATATTGGAAGCAACTAGTCCACTAACTTCTGACTCGTTTTCAGATTCCAGTCTAGAGGTTGAATGTAGCATGATTGAGTAAAAAAGCAGCAAAATACTTGAGCTGTATGTCTCAGCTACTTGTAATAATACAAGGAAGCTACTGATCCTGTGTTTAATAGAACTTCACCTGCATGAACAAGATATTAGTTACCAAGTTTTCTTCAAAAAACAAACTAAAAGAGATTAAAGTATTTCATGAACTGGTAATCAAACCAGAAACACTGAGAGTCCTAAAAGATTCAATCCCCATAAATTTGCAGAAATGCAGTCCCAAAATGCACAAATAGTGACTTGTTCGCTCACCAAATGAGGGTCCCAAAGACAATACTAATCTTGCACTGCTCCAATCCAAATTACAGATAAACATTTTAAAAAACCCAATAAGACAATTCTGTATTTGGACAATTCTAAATTAAAGGTATAATCAGAAACTCCAATTTATGAACATTTTTTAATTAAAACCAGAATTTAAATGCATTTCTTGTCACAGAAACAACAATTTTACTGTTGCCAGTTCCTTCATCTTACTTATATAAAGAACATACTGCCATTGAAATCTCATCCTCCATTTCGTATTAGCTATAAAAAAAAATTACATATCAAATTCCCACTGAAGAACAGCCATTCTCTAGATGACAGCAACGAGATATTCTCAAGAAACTTAATAACAATGATTCCAATACATGAATTCTGAAAAGCAAATCAATTCTAACCATACGCTTATGATTTTCAATCTGAATTATTAACTACACTCATTTGAGCAGGCAGAAACTGATATAAGCATTTGAAAAGCCAAAAACCACAAACAGAAAAACAAGGATGTCCGCACAATCTACTAAAAAGAAGTAAAACCCAACAAGAATCATTATTATCCCAGCCAGTAACAAATCAAACTAAAGTCTCAGGTCTCCAACACATTACAAAAATACCCCAAAGAACAAAAGCCATTTTCATGTACGTAACAAGAAAAACAGCAGCAACAAGAGCAACACAAAAGAAGGCACAAAAAAGGGTTGAAGAATGAAGACAGCGAAAATAAAAGAGCAAAAGGTGGGAAGAGTTAAAAGGTTACTTACATGGTATGTTTAAATTCACTAGTACATAAAAGTACGTGTGTTGCTGAAGAGAGGAGTGAGTTTAGAAGTAGAAATGTGTCGTGTAGAAAGGAAAGAGAGGAAGGAAGAGGAGGGTATGATACGATAGGTTTGTGTGAGCAGTAAAAGGGGGGGTGAGAGTGTGAAAGTAGATAAAAAGAGGATAAATGGAGATAAGGACAGAGATGCAGACAATTATGGGAAAGCAGAAGTTGGAGAGATGGAGATGATGAAGAGAGAGATGTTTTAGAGATAAATAAAGAAGTCTAAAGTAGATAAAGAAAGCAGTGATGAGTATTTATAGAGTAGGCATTGTGTGTTTGAGTTTTCAATAATAAACACTTACCTACGTACTTTTGTTGCTTGCTTATAGAGATGCAAGTGCGAAATAGATGCGTTATAATTATGTTGTATTATTTTTTATTAAATATTATTATTTATATTATAAATATTATTTTTTTAATTTTTAAATAAATATTATTTTAATAATAAATATATGAATTAAAAATTATTTTAATAAATATTTTTTTAAAATTTAATATCTAAAATATTTATTATTTTAAAGTTCTAAAATATTTAATATTGACAATTTTTTTTGTTTTAATTTTAGTTTTAGAGAAATAATTTTTTTAAAAATTTTTAGAGAATAAAAATAAAATTTAAAAAGAATATTTTATACTAAATTTTTAAAAGTATTTTATTTTAAAATAAAATTTTAAGTCTAAAGTAAAATTTTGACAGTCGCATTGTTATATTTTGCATGTAATTTAGATAATATCTTTCATAGTTTGAACACATATGAAAATTAATCAATCACAAAGAGAATATCTTTCTCAAAAATTCATTTTATTTTTTGTAATAAAAGATAAAGTAAAGAAATCTAATTTTTTTGAAATTTAAAGCAATCTAATTTCTTCATGCAGTATAAGTTTTTATTAGTTTATTTTAATTATGCTATTTTCTTTTTGTTATTTATTGGTTTTAATGGTAATTGCCCATATATTTTATCATGTTTTTGTCCCATATATTGATATTATTTTAACGATTTTTAAGTAATTTATTAATGAATGACATCATTTAATAAATATGAATTATTTAATATTTATTTTTGGGGCCAAATGACGATTTAGAAGGGAAGAATTAGAATATTTTACTTAAATATCAGATCAAATTCCAAAAACTTTAAATGAGATTGCAGATAAAGTAATTAGATAATATGAATAGAACAGATACAAATTTATTTATTTAATATAAAGATAGTGAGAACGACCTCAATTAAAAAATCATTTGGATTGTGATGAATTTTTAAGTAAGAACACTCAAATTAGTCACCATCTAAAGATATTACATAATTTTTCAATTTTATTATATAAAATTATACAATTTTTATTTTTTTTGTTACATAATAAAACTTTATGTAATTTTTCATCTTTTAATTTACATAATTTTATATATTTTACATAAATGAATGAATATATTAAATAAAAAATTATCTAATCTAATATATTCTAATAATAGTGAAGACGTTCTCATTAATAGTAAGTGAGGACATCCTCTACCTAAGAAGCTATGGTGAATTGTTGGACAATCCATTTTCTTCTAGCCAAATTACATATATACTTACTTTAATTTTTTTTATTGTATTTTTTATAAAAAAATTGAAAAAATTAAAATAATAACTTTTATTTTGCATTTTGTACTTTAATCTTATAAAACAACAAAGTAAAAACTACTTTGATTGAAATGTGAGAAGATTATAAAAAGTATTTTAAAAGTAGTTAAACAGTTTATGCACAGTAAATATGCAAAAGAAAGTTCAAAACAACAAAATAAAATTTAAAGTGGAAACAAAACATAGTTTATGCAATATTAAAGTGAAAAATTGTATATGGTATAATTATCCCTTTTCTTAATCTCTTTCTAAGTCCAAAAGGAATGTATAGTGTGTTGGTTGGTAAAGTTTTAGGTAAGAGGCCGAACTAGTTTACGAGCTAAGGACAGAGAGTCTTCGTTGGAGCCTGACGAACCAGTAAGTCTAGGTTTGTATGTTTCTCTTAGCGCCGCTACGGAGTCAGGGATCAAACCCTGCACCCTTAATATGCTGGTTGACCTCTTTTGCCGTTAAATCTAGAGACGAATATATAGTGTGTGATGGTGGAATACGTGTACTTTGAATAATTGTAAAGCAAAAGCTATTTTTGTTGTGCGGTGATGGAATGGAGTCCCATAACTCGGCCATATTTCTCATGCTTTGCAAGGTCTTAAATGCACATGAAACTGGAAGTAGCCCATACATACATACATTTTTGCCAAAAAGGAAAAAAAAGAAATTCTTTCTTTCTTTTTTTGTATTATTTATTGAGCAACAGCAAGGCAGACTGTACCAGTAGTCATCCTCATTTCTGCATTATAATATATGGATTGTTCCTGTCACTCACCCACGGACAGGGACATGGATCATCTATCACCTTTTATGTGGACCTCTTTCAACACAATACTCTTGCATTATATATTTCCATTCACCATTTACGCCGGTGTTATTAAAATTATATCGATCATTCAACTGAAAAAAAATACGTGCTTTATTCATTGATCAAATTGATAGTTTATTGGATGAATTAATAATTTAAAAATAATATAAAAAATAAATATACATATAAAATTATTTAATTTTAAATTATTAAATTTTTTCAATACTTAAAATCGGTCCAATTCACCGATTCGTAGGTTGAACCGGCCGTTTCGTCGATTTTTACCGGTTTGATATCGGTTCAATTGCAGATCGGGCTGAACGATAAAATAATCTATTTAAAGAAGATTGTTAATATTATGACACTTGATTTAATATTTAATTGATATTTGACAAAATATTTCAATAATAAAATAAAATAAGACAATAAAAAAAAATAAGATAATGATAGAATTTTAATTAGTGAGTATTATGACTTAAATTTTAAAAATAAATTTAAAATTTTCAATGTCTCTTAAACTCTAACAATTAACAAATAAATAAATATAACAATTAGCAAATAAATAATTTTTTTAAAAAATATATTATAATTTAAATTGTTAAACTAATGTAGCCATAATATAAAACATTTTTCCGATATGCGTGGGTACCATGGCTATTATGTATAGTTATGTATTATAATATGTAACTTTGAATTTAATTTTTTTGTGTTTTATTGTTATTGCTATTGAATTTGATATGGTTGTTATTATTATTATTATTATTGGTGAATGTTATTATCTTTTGTTGTTGTAAAATATTAATTTTTATTAATTTTGGCTTTTTTATGCAAAAAAACATAAAAATTAATATAAATTTTAAAATTTAAATTCTATTAATTAATTTTTAATATGTTTATGATTTTTAATAAAAAATAATAATTTTATTTTTTTATTTTTTTATATTTAATAACCACGTGAATGCTAATATAAATCTAAAAAAATTTTAACAATAAATAAATTGGTTTTTCGTTTTGGCATTTAGCAACCACGTGGTTGCAATATTAGTGTCCACTTGGTTGCTAAATGTTAAAAATTGATTTTAAATTTTAAATTTTTTTTTATTGTTTGCCACTTGGTTGCAAACATGGTCGCTACACTGATTAGCATCCAATGATTTGATGTCCAAATTTAACGACCAACTTTTGATCGCAAAGTGTATTGAGTGACCAAGATTTTAAATTTAGCAACCATATTTTGTCATTCCTAAATCAGCAAAATTTTGTAGTGGATTTAGAAAAC
>CANYCX014160905.1:0-13386 GCA_948193385.1 Breynia disticha f. nivosa
TTTTTTTTTACAACATTGATGCATCAGAAGCCTCAAGCCTAAGAGTGGTTCTTCATTTTTTCAGGAAAAACCTTGAAAGGGCAGTCACAGAAAGTTCAGCAGGCTGTTTTGCAGGTGTTTTTAATTAGATTTTCTGCTACATTATGTGATCATTTTATCTGCTCACTTTTTTTTGTCATAGAAATTTCGTGCTGGAGGGTATAATGTAATTGTTGCCACATCAATTGGTGAAGAGGGCCTGGATATTATGGAAGTTGATCTTGTTATGTGCTTTGATGCTAATATTTCTCCACTGAGAATGATTCAGCGGATGGGGAGAACTGGAAGGAAACACGACGGACAAGTTGATATCCTTTGGACATTTGATAGTAGTTAAAATTGGTTTAAATGAGATTTTTCCTACACCACAATTTTTTACTGTTTTGTTTGTTTGGCACGTATCTAGTAATTCTTTGACAAATTTTTACTAGTTTTAGCATGTGAAGGTTCAGAATTGAAGGGCTACAAGCGAAAGCAAGCAAGTGGAAGATCCATAAGGAAACACATGCATAATGGAGGTGTAAGCAGTTTCAACTTCCATTCCAGCCCAAGAATGGTATATAAAAGTTGTGTGGCTATATCTTGTGTTGTGATATCTTTGTTCTTTTCTTGATTGTTTTCTTGTGCCTTTGCATTTTCCAGGTTCCTCACATATTAAAACCAGAAGTGCAGTTTGTGGAGATGTCGATTGAACAATATGTTTCCCATAGGAAAAAGAAAAGGGTGAATGGCAATGGTGCTACCCGAACACCAGTTTCCAAAAACAAATTATCTACTGCAGATACTGCTCTAATTGAAAAGTATTTCCACCTCACTCAGAAGAATATTTGGAGACCATCAATGATTGCATTTCCTCGTTTCCAAGCATTTCCTTCCAAAGTGCATACAGTAATGCATTCTTCAAGAGCAGAAATGCTAATTGATACGATGCAACAGTTACAAGGTTTATCTTCTTCAATTGATACTGGGACATATTATGCTGAGGTTAGCTTTAAACTTTCAGAAGTACCCTATTTATTTGCTATTGTGTCATGTTGAAAATATTTTTATTTGTTTGCCTTTGCAGATTGAGCTCCCTTTGGATAAATGTGCAGAAGACTATGCAACTGGACAAGTTGATGAAGATCAAGAAGGTAATTACATAGTAGAGTTCAGTGATATTTGTAGCAGGAATCTTAATCATGAAAGTGTTTCAGGATCTGCAAGCATTGCAAGCCTAGTTGAGTTCAGCATATATGTTGGTTTTTATCATCCTATCATTAAGATACGAGATTCCCTAGTCGAATTTTTTGCTGACTATATTTTCAGTCATCACCCTTCTAACATTGCTTCTTTATCATATGAAATATGATGCAATGTAGCATAAACAAAAGGGTGCATCAACAGTGGTTGTCCTTTCTGTCTGGAGATGGATCGGTACATTTATGTTTTTGTTTGGTTTATTTTGACTTTGCAGATGAGTTGATCTGTGATTATCCTCCAATTATAAAGCCATTGGAAGTTGAGAAGACAAGTTCAGGTGACATTTTTGAAGAAATAATAATATATGATAAAGCTGTTCCTGCTACCACGCTTCAGAAACTGTGCAAAACCTCTGTGATTCCACCAGTTTGTGAACAATCCAATTGCAGTACCCAGCAATGGACGGTACAAGCTGAAGTCATTCCTGGAACTCTGAATTCGGAGAAATATGTATCAGAAAAGGAAGATATTGTTTCTGAACCAGTTTGCTCTATGGAGAATAGCTCATCATCTTTGGCTAATGTTGATAACAATAATTTCCTTGATAGGGAACTCAGTCCTAGATTAACCAGCATGATTAAGAGCGGTATTGTTCCTGAATCTCCAATTGATGACAGTGGTTAGTATGCAATCATCTACTTTCTCACTGTTTTATGGTTGTTATTTACCCGAGCAATTTAACCTATAAATTTTCACCCTTGATGAAATTTGACTTCGTGTCAGGACCCAAAATTCAAAGACCGAAGGAGGCAGAAATGCAGGATTGCAATTCATGCAAAGACAATGTGCTTTCTCCTATTATCAATGTAACACGAACTCCATTACATGAAGTAGGCAATCTTATAATAGAAGGATGTACCACAAGTTCGCCAGTTCCAGAGGAAACCAATACCCTGTTAGCAAATACTACTACAAGCTGTAGCCAAGATTGGCTTTTGTCTTCCGGAGAAAAGTCAGAGAAAGTTAATTCAGTACGTGTGCTAAAAAGACTGCGGAAGATTGGAGATATAGGGAAGATAAGGAATCTGAAAGGACTAAAGGGAAATAATGATGCATCTTTGGTTTCTAATACCCAAATCAAGCAGGGTAAAGGTAATGCTTTCAGACTATCCACATTTCAGCAATAAGCAAATTATATCTAAGATGTTTTCTTCGCTATTTTTGTTTGAATGATGAGTAGATTTATTGTGATCTTCAGTTTTGTTGTCAAACCTTTGGCTAATGTTGATAATTTGTTTCTTTCAGCTGGTAGAAATAACTTAAATCACCAAGCTCAGAATGCCAGGGTTTTCATAGAGGAGGAGGCTGAGTAAGCTCCTGTTTCGAGGCTAATAGTTTAGTCAATTTTTCTTTTCGTACGAAAAGTTTCTATACCCAGATTTCCTGTTTGCATGGAAACCAGGAGCTTCCACCATGGAATTTTCTGAAATGCTCCAGTACTGAGATGCAACACTTATAAAAATAACTGATCAATTGAAAGAGTTCATAGCACGAATATCCGAACAAGAAATTTCTGAACCCATACTTTGTGCTTAACATCTCAGGGTTTCTTCGGAAGCTGAGGTGTCTGAAGATGAGGAGGATCACCCATACAACAGCTCATACGACCAAAGTTTTATCGATGACCAGACAAATCCTACAGCTGCAAATACTCGGGGGGAAAGCATGGGGGTTGACATGATGGCATTTTACAGGTTCTCTATCTCTTTTGCAAGCACATTCGATTCTAACCTTTAGTTATCAAAGCAGATGAGTAGTAATGTTAATCTATATGATGCAACAGGCGTTCCTTGCTTACCCAATCACCCATGGGGATGGAGTCGAGCACTTCTGCTGCCTTCACCCCTGATTGTGGGACTACAAATAGATCAAATGAAAGCAGTTCTTCAGCCAAGACATTATATTCTGTCAAGACATTTCAAACCGATCCGAAAAGCCACTCGCATTTGATGGATTCGAGTTCTCTTCTGAGAAACTTAAATGGGGTTCCAATAGAAGTACCAAATACTACAACAGCCACTGTTCTTTCTACTGAAAAAGAATCACACTCGGAGACCTGGAAAAGAAAATTAAGTTTCAGCCATCCATATTCGATCCCTGCAATTAATTTAGAGCAAAAATTTTGGTTACATTCCGAGTCTGCAGGCAAAGAAGCCTGTCATGTTGAGGCTACAGCACAAGATGGGACTAGTTATGGTGCTTTTGATGACGATGATCAGTTCTTTGCAAGTCTAGATCTTGACGCTGTTGAACAAGAAGCCACCATGCATCTGAAAAGTCGTTCAGAAATTTCAGCAGCGATTCCAGAAGAAAGTTTTGGTCTGGGTACACCATCATTTGATCTCGGGATATGATGCCAAAACATCTACACCTATTTACTAGCTAGTGAATCAGAATTGGGGTCTGATCAGCATCATTAAATATGTAAAGCAAATTGTATTTATGTACAGCGCTGTTACAAATGATGTTAAAAAAAGGATTTTAGAAAGTAAAATAATACTTGAGATAGTTTTAACATTTTTTCCTTTTAAAATGCTAACCATGAATACGTAATTATAGATTTTTTTTTGTATTTATCATAATATTATATTAGTTTTCTAAAACGCACTTATTCATTTCGATATCCATTTAAAAATTATAATATTTAATTTATTTTAATATTAATTATCTTTATTTTTCAAAATCAAAGGTATAATTATTCTGTTTCTAAATAAGTATTCTTTTAAATTCAAAAATTTGTTTCAAAATAAGTGTATTTTAAAAAATTTAACACAATTTTTTCTCAAATTACCCAGCATTGAATTCTGTTTTCATTTTCTAAAAATTAAATAACTCTTGTTTTCTCAAAACTAAGAGTAAAAAAGCTCTTTAGTATTAAATTTTTTAATACTACAACAATAAATGTATTGGAATAATTAATTTTAAATAAGAATAAAATAGTCTTATTTTTATTTATTAAAATTATTTCTTAATTTGTGTATTCATTGCTAAATGAACGGAGAGTGTATTAAATAATAAATAAATTAAAACCCGACAATTCAGTTACTCATTATTCTCTTAAATCCGCGAAACTAAGACATGCATGATGAGATAAACAAGAATCAAATCCGTAAAACACAGAATTTGGGGTAGCTCACGCAAGCATCCTTCCGCAAAAATGAAGATAAAATAATATCAAATTTCAATTTAACTATTGACTCAAATTTAACTATCGCAGTCTACAAAACCATCATTTCCTTCTCCATTTCTTCAATCACCATCACTACAACCACTGCCTAAACCAAACCAACAATGAGCAGCACTACAACCACTGCTACAAACCACACCACCCACCTCAACCGTCAGGATCCGGCCACGTACTTCCTCGATCAGGCGAAACACGCCGCCGCCAAACCCTTGATAGTGGCAGACTCCGAAGATGAGCCAACGGAGCTGAACACAATAAACAGCTCTGGTGGGTTTCTAGTGGTTTCAACTGATAAGTTGTCGATTAAGTACACAGGCGTTAATCTCCACGGACATGATGTGGGTGTGGTTCAGGCTAATAAGGCTGCTCCAGTGAAAAGGCTGCTTTACTATTTTGAGATTTATGTGAGGAATGCTGGAGCTAAAGGCCAGATTGCTATTGGCTTTACTCATGAGAGTTTTAAGATGCGGAGGCAACCTGGGTATGCTTTTCTTTTGGGGTTTAGGGTTTTTATTTTGAGGATTTTTAAGCGAATAGGAATTTTGTAGGTTTTGGGTTTTGATCTTGGTTTCATTAGAGATTTAGTTGGTTATTTGATTTGATATGTTATCAAATAAAATTATGTGGTTTAGCATATGAGATTTTAAATCCGTGTTAATTAGGAGTAATGGGAGATTAGTACTTTGTGGGTTTTATGAATTATGTGTTTAATTAGTGGGAAAATGATTATCATGAAATGAGTTTACTAATTGATCATGCTTTGTTGAGGAATTATGAGAATATAACGGGAATTTTGCTGTCTATTAGTCGATGCTTACTTTGTTGTAGCTGGTGATTTCGTCAACGATATGTGAGAAGATGATGCATAAGTGACTGAGAAATTTATATTGTGGAGTCACTGATCCTTTGTATTTGTTGTACTTTAGCTTCTATATATTTAGTGTTTTTGGACTAAGCAGGACAATGAAGACTTGATGAGTTTTATCGCCAATATACTTTATTTCACATTGATCTCTATTATGTGTTGAACGTTCTCTTAAATTCTCTCCAGAATAAACTTGATTGATGGTGCATGCATTACCCAAAAGCTTAAAGAAAGCGGTTGTATTGCTATGGTTTTATAATAATAGTCATGACTCATCCAAATGATGTTTAAACTCTTCCTTTTTTTTGGTAGATGGGAAATAAACAGTTGTGGATATCATGGGGATGATGGGCTTCTTTATCGTGGACAAGGGAAGGGAGAGCCTTTTGGCCCAACATATACTGTGAAGGATACAGTCGGAGCGGGTATCAACTATGCATCTCAGGAATTCTTCTTCACGTAAGGAAGTTGGCTGCATTTTTTAGTATGTTAGACACACAAAGTTCATCTTGCATGTATGATTGAAAATTGTGAATGTAATACAACCATTAATTAGTCAAGACTGTATTTGTAACAGGAAAAATGGAGCGGTGATTGGGTCTGTGTACAAGGACATGAAGGGTCCCTTATTCCCCACTGTTGCTGTTCATAGTCAAAATGAGGAGTATGTATCTCACCTTGCATTTCACGCATTTAATGTATGTTGTTTTGCCATTGATGCTTCGTTAGCTTAGTATTGCCTGTAAGGAGATTCAAATCACTTTATGATGTATTCATTTTTTTCGGTCCTATATGTTCTACTGAGCTTTTGTTGATGTGCATATTTTCTTATGATTTGCTATGGTTATCGTTGCATGGTTTTCTCAGTGTTTTTCATTGATTTCAATTTTCAGGATTGAAGTGAACTTTGGACAGAGACCATTTGCTTTCGACCTTAATGTATGATGCTTTTACTTTTTTTCCTATTTTTTTCCAATATCTTAATCATAAAGCTCTTCCATTTTATCTCCTTTTGCAATTCAGGATAATCTTACATCTATATTACATTTTCATTTATTTTCTATATAATGAAGTTCTCTGCTGTATGTTTTAAACAACATTTAACGTTTTGTTATGCAAAATATGGTATTACAAGTTTACAACTATTTGTCAGCTGTCAGGACTTGTTGATGTAAATCATTGTTTTATCTTTTCCTGCTGTTTCTTGGACACACTGATTCAATTTGTTTTTTGTGTTTTAAAATTTTCTTGAACTGAATGTTTCCATTAGCTGGTCCTGTTGTATAAGTTTTGCTGACAAACAATGCTTTTGTTCTTGAGTTTAAATTTCCCCCAATCTTATACCATTTTATTAGGAATACGAAGCACAGGAAAGGAAGAAGCAACAAATGACTATTGAGAAAATATCTTTGCCTCCTGATGTTAGTCATGAGTAAGTTCATGCTCAATCTAGACCAGCGCCCATCCCTTGCTGGAGAACAAAAATGTTTGGTTCTAGTTATTTTCTACTAATGGTGAAATAAACAATATTCTTTTAGGATTTGAGTCCATTTTAGTGGCCATCTGTTTGTTTTCTAGCATGGGATTATCGATCAACTCTAATGCTTTGTGGTGTATAAAACTATAAATCTGCCACTACATGGTCGCCAGTTTACTTTGAAATACTATGATGAAAATTATCTATGATGTAATTCAACTTTCAGCTGGTCCTTTATATCTTTGTGTCCACTTGCAAGAACATGTGAAGAAATTAAGGGGCATGGTGAAAGGAAAGGCAATATGTTATTAATCTAATTTGAATCAGTATTTTGCCACTTCCATGTATTGCATTTATCATATACCTAGGGCAGTTTGTTGGAATCAATCACAAAAAATGATTTCATTCTCCTAGTGTAAGATGCTGAAAAGTTGTGTTTGTAATTGGAACATGGCCTTTACTGATCATAGTCTCTATACCATGTGACTTGGTTTACCTTTTTAATGGCTTTTGATTTTATGAAGAGATTGTGTTATTTATCCCGTGAAATTTACTTAAACTAGTATTTTTCCTGATGATGAATCTGTCACAAAAAATCAACTGTTTGTGATTCCCTTATACTGCAGCTTTGATTGTATGGTTTGTGTTGTTATGTCGTTGTCATGTATATATTTTTTCAATTGACAGACTTGTACGATCCTACTTATTGCACTATGGATATGAAGAGACCCTCAATTCATTTGATTTGGCTAGTAAAAATACTGTTCCTCCTATATATATATCTCAAGAAAATGGCTGCAATGATCAAGACATTGTATATGCATTAAACAAGAGGAAAACTCTTCGACAGGTATCAAATTGATTGTATTTTCTTTTCTCGCTTTTTTTTAATATTTTGTTTATTGAAAAAAAATGACTTAATAATCTGAATGTGACGACATTTTGGACTTGGTATGCGCTTTCTTGAGTATGGCTAAAATTGGACAATTTTTTTTATCATTGACTGAAACTTGATTATATTGGTTTCTGAACTGGAGTGAGTTTTGGGGTGCGTTCAGTTGTAAAAACATGAACAATATGAAGATAGTATTCATTTAGCATTAAAATAGAAAACTAGAGAACAGTAGGTTTGTACGTGGTTTTGGTGTTAAAGTATGAAAGTTTTTTTTAGATAAGTTACTTAAACGTAACAAACCCTTGTTTTCTATTTTTTTTCCTTAAAGGGAAACCAGAAAACGTAATTTTAATGATTTTTTTCCCCAATGAGGCTCCATATGTCCGTAGTTTGGTAGAATCACAACTGAAGTCAGCAAAGAGTATATTTACTTGCTTAACTTTGGTATTAGTTAAAAGTGATGGGGATGACTAGATTGTATGAAAATTCAAAGCTTAATATAACCATTAGGGAAAAAATGATTGAATTTTAGTTATCACAATGAAAGGTCAGAATTCACCAAACTACTATACTTATCTTGTCCTGAAATTGCCTTGCCCAGCTACTGGGTCTGGGCTGTCCAAAGTTGTTGGATTGTCCGTGACGGAAATTTTTTTATTTCTATTTCTTTTTAATAAATTTGCCCTTACAGCTCAGAAGGAAAAAACCTGTGATGTTCATACATTTAATACTAGTTGCGAAAGGTTGTGTAATGAAGGGTTGAGTTTGACTAGCAAGATTGAATAGAATTGGTGTTATTGTCCATCTTTTTGTCCATTTCAAGGCATGGACTTCTGCAGGATAGACTATCATATGGACAACAACGGTGAGAATCTATTGGTGAGACTTAAGATCTTACACCTTGTAATAAAGTTAGCCTTTTTTTTTTCAGCTCTTACGAGAAAAACCCCTTCAAAGTGTAGGTAATTATGACTTTTTTTGTGGTTCTTTAATTAGAATTATTGACAACTTCTAATCATATGCTTGCTGTTGCAAAATCCCCCAACTTTAGCAGTGCATAAATGAAATTACATTAATTTTATTAAATTCAGACATGAGGCCCTTTGGATGGCTGTTAATTTCATCATAAAAAAGAAGGTTAACTCTTCAAATATGACCAAATTGTTCAGACATTCTTGGGGCTTGTAATTTCGGTTGGAAATTGTCTTAGAATTGGCTACTAAATTGTTTTGTTTTGTTGATGTTGATTGTTTGTGATCTTAGATATTATGCTAAAGTGAAACAACACTGCATGTATATCTGATAACATGTTTCATCTCAATGAAGCTCATCAGAAATGGTGATATTGATGCTGCACTATCCAAACTTCGAGAGTGGTATCCCCAGATTGTTGAGGTACTTGCTGTTATTTAGATACTGTTTAGGCTAGTATTTTTGTGGTGCCGGTATAGTTAAATTTTGACATGCAAGAGTTCTACTCTGGAATATTCTGTAAATGTTTATTAACCAAATATCTGCATTTTTTTTCTGTTGTTTCTCTTTGTTCTCTGATTTTTATTTGTGCAAAGAGAATTTAATCTTATCTTTCCCAAAGGCTTCAATGGAGATGAAACCTTGCTCTTTGCACCGAAAAGCAAACATGCAGATTAAATCTCAAATAAGTAGGCTAAAACTAAATATATGTCAAATTCAGTGTTGTGACAATCATGCAACCTTGGTCGTGCTGCGCTTTGTTGTTCATAACCTTTAAATATTATTGTTTATTTGCTGGCATTGTTATTCACTACAATAGTAGTGGATTGAAAAAAGTTTTTATCGCGTTGTGCTTGGAGTTCCTGTTGTTTTCTTTTAGCTATGGGCCTTTCCCCGATTTCATTGATGGACAAATCCATCAGTATCATCCTTTTCATGTTATGAATCATGAGTGGCTCTATATGGTTGGTATATCCTTTTCATAGTCTTATCTTGAATGCTTCTCAGAAATCATTACTAGCTAGCTTTCTCTGTTGAAGCAATAAATAAAGGCTGCTGTAGATCCTCATCTGAGTCACTATATATGTGTTAAGTTGAAATTTTTTGTTTTTAAGTTAACAGTTTGTTTTACATTATGCAGGATGAGAAATCGGCGACCTGCTTTCTTCTTCATTGCCAAAAGTTCATTGAGTTAGTCCGGGTATATTTTTTTCGATATTCTTAAATATATCAGATTTTTCTCTTCAACAGATGCATGTGGGGTACTTGAGACTACAAAAGTCGCACACTGCGTATTATTTATTTGAAATGCAATTTACTGGTTTCACTGTCCGTGTGTGTTTTGTGACTTGTACCCCTTTATTATATTAATCCATACCCGCTATAGGACTTTTGCTATGGGAAAAAGGATTAATGTCTGAATACATTGTTTCCTTTGTAATGCGTGTTATGAAACTATCTATAGGTTGGAGCACTAGAGGAGGCTGTGAGATATGGAAGGATTGAATTGGCAAAGTTCTTTGAGTTATCAGAGTTTGATATGCTGGTTCAGGTAAAAGTTCATTTCCATTATTCTATTGACATTATTATCGTTTGATGATTTCTTTGATGGGCAGGGATATTTATTTTTGGTAGCTTATTAATACTTTTTAATACTGAATTTTTCAATACAATGTTTTGATATTTCTATGATTTTCCCTGCGTCAATTTAAATGTTGAAAAAATGGATTTGATTTTTGATCATGCTGTCACTTTTATCATCCATGAGATCTATGTTTGACATGATTTGTACCTGCTCTTGTTGGGTTTATGAAGGATTTTTCTGTGCTAGTATGTTTATTGTGTTTTAGCTTGCTAATTATGATTTTAGCGTGATGTGAATTCTGATAATTGCTTTATATAGGATTGTGTTGCATTACTGGCATACGAACGCCCAAACGAATCTTCAGTCGGGTATCTTCTTGACGAGTCGCAGCGAGAAATTGTGGCAGACACTGTAAATGCAATGATCCTGTTGTCAAATCCGAACGGGAAAGATTTGCGAGGCTGCTTGCAATCACATCTGGAGAGGTTATTGAGGCAACTTACAGTTTGCTGCTTAGAGAGAAGGTCCTTGAATGGAGATCAAGGCGAGGCATTCCATTTGCACAGAGTACTTAACAGTGAAAAGAAGGTGAGGTCCTAAACTTGTACAGGTCCTTCGACATTCATTCGTATAGTCCTCGACCTTTTCCTGAGCTGCAACACAAGCGATGAGATTGACTCAAGCGTCATGTCTTCTACCCTGTATAGAACCTCTTCATCCCTGCTTGACATGTACAGAGAGTTCAGAGGTTAGGGTGTTATTTTACTTTTTCTAGCTCCATATATTTGACAGTTCATATCAAATGGAAAGTGGTTATGACAGTGAATTTTTGGAGGTGAATGACATGTGAAGTTGAGTTATGGAAGATCTTAATCATGTGATTCTATACTGTAAATAATCTGTCTAAAGCCCTCGAAATTGGTGTTCCACTTAAAATGTTTTACTTGTCTGAAGCCCTCCTCCTATAGAGTGGTTTCGTGTGACAAAAAGGAGCTCCAACAGAGTGATTTTTCTATAGTAGAGAATATTTTGGTGTTCCATCAAGTTTAGAAAATTGTTGGTTTCGGTTCTTCAATTTTGAAAAATGTCTGTTTGTTTTGGTTCATTTAATCAGTTTTGCAGGTAATACAATGTGGGTTTGTCTTTATTTGTGCACCTGATGGATTTTAGCTGCAACAACGTTTAGGAAAGATTTGTCAACCTAAAGCAATACAAGACATTATCTTTTGTTGTGTGCATCAATGGACAAATCCAAGAGTAAAGGATTGATTTAGGTGGCTAAAAAGAATTTTGAATTTAATGTTCCCAGCGTGGTTATAATCAAAATTTTTTTTAATTTGTTTGTTTCATATAAGTTTTATACATTTTACATGAATGTCATTTGGCAAATGTCTTAAAATCTGTGGTGCTTGGCTTCTATTGTTGAAATTCCAATGATTTTAATCGTCTTGAAGGGTTTTTCTCATGTTGTGAGGAACATGATTGTTGAACCCATCCCATGCCCTTTCAAGAATTAACTCTTCTTTTAATCATACGAAGATGGCTAACTAACTTATTTCTGGATATTTTGTTCGTATGACTAATCTGATTTTCTCACGTTCCGCCTTCACTTCATCATTGTTTGAGAGAAATTCAAATTTGGTTATTTAAATACTAAAAAGAAATAAATTCAGAAAGAGAAGATGAAAAAAAATAAATGGCCACTTAAATTCAGAGGTGGGAAAACCAGTTTGGAACCGGCGGGTCGGACCGAAACTGGCCCGGAACCGGGCAAACCCGGGTACTAGGTGGGCCGGTTACGTTTCAGCTTCTAGTTGAATCGTGAACCGGCGGTTCTGACCGTTGGAACAGCCGAGCCTAACGGTTATATGACCGTTGGGAGCGGCGGTTCTAACTGCAGAATTCTTTTTTTTTTTCCATTTTAATTATTTCTTACTTCTATAAATACCCAATATTTTTCAACATCAATTTTACCTTCTCACACTCTCACTCTCAATATTTCTCACTCTCTAATATTCACAATTTACAAATACGCTTAAATTTTTTTCGTCCAATTTTATTCGTATATTTTTTTGCGAAATATGTTGAACGAACAAAATATCTTCGAAGGAAGCGATTCCGAGCAAAATTTTTCTCCCACCTAAGAAACTCAAAATAAGGGGAGAAGAAAGAAATACCATTAGAGTTTTTTCTTCCTATATTTTTAGAGTTCATTTTACGAAAAAACGTAAAGGTGGTGAAAATTCTAACTTATTTCGTGTTATTTGTAATTATTGCAGGTGTGAATACGTATTCAAGTATGGAGGCAAATATGGGACGTTCAAGAGAAACTTAAAGAACAACCACCCGATAAAGTCGGAATGGATGCGGGACAAACCCAAATTAGTGGGTTTGCGGGTTCTTCCTCTCAACCCTCTTTATTTCATTATGATAATGATTATTCATAAAATGGTTTTAATGAATTTAAAATTAGGATAATGATTTCTTTATTAGTGTTGATCACTTGTCATTTAATTTTTCGCAAAAATTAGGATTTAAAAAATGAATGCAAAAATGTGTCTAACCCGCTTTTAAACCATTTTCACGATATTAAGTTAAAAATAGTGTGTTAACATTATATAAACAACAAAAGAAAGAATTGATTGATTATTTTCAAAATAATAATATACATGTTTCTATTTGTAGTGATATATAGAGTGATAATTATGGTAATCATTCTTATATGAGTTTAACTTGTTATTATATAGATGAAAATTTTATTATACAAAAACGAGTGTTAGCTTTTAGGAGTTTTGACGATTCTCACACTGCATCTAATATTGCTTTAATAATTAATAATATTTTAGAAGAATATCGATTAGTTAATAGGATATTTTCTATTTTCTTTGATAATGTTAGACCCAGAATTTTTTTCCAGTGGGGGCACCATATTGAGTGAAATAAGGAGCGATACAGAGTTGTAGAACGCTAGCTAGTTTGACGATGACGATGAGATAGTAGTCATTTCATTTTTATCCCTTTAAATTAAAATTTTATTATTAACTCATTATCAATGCAAAATATATATACCAATGTCCAAGTGAAACATTATTGTTCTTCTTCATAATACAAACAGCCAAATAAT
>CANYCX014165751.1:0-18664 GCA_948193385.1 Breynia disticha f. nivosa
CCAAATTGGCGTCCACGTGGACGCTAAATTTTGTGTCCACGTGGACTCTAAAAATTTAGCGTCCACGTGGACTCTAAATGCTTAAATTTAGCGTCCAAATTTAGTTGGACGCTAAATTTTGGACGCTAAACGCGCAGAATCTTGTAGTGTGAGCTCTCTCTTTAGATTTCCCATACGACCAAAAGTTCTTGCTCTTATTTTCTTTACGATCTTGAGCTGTAACTCTCTTTTTTCCTTACTACCTTGAGCTTTCACTCTCATTTTTAGGCCAATTCCACTTCCTTTTCATACTGCCATGTACATAAAAGATGATTATGCAAGGTGAAATGAAATGAATGAAATACTCATGACAACTTGCAACTTCATAAACATATCATTTCATTCGCAAAAGCCACATCTTATATGACCATCTCAAGCATGATATCCATTTTCAACACAATATCATCCGCTTATATATCCAAATGGAATTCCCATTCGATTAACAATCTTCATGCCATATCCATTCATAATTTCCAATCATAACACACAGATGGTATGCTTTTCATTCAAACACAATTTTCATCCCATATGTCGCGTAACCACAATCCATACAATTCATTCAAGCTCAAATACACCGAGAGCAACAAATCTCATTTTCTCAAAGTTTCAATTGTCATGCATTTAATCAAATATCTTACCATACAAATACAAGATATACCAAAGTAAGTGTGGTTCAGTGCACTTACCTCGATTTCATAAAGTTGTGTGCTCGCCACTAACCTCGATTTTGGTCCTCGCCTCCTACACAATTCATTTAATTCAATTAAATTAATTACTAACCAAATTTACTATTCCATCAACTTAAAAGGATCAAAACCCTCGATTTACCCAAATTCCTATAACCCATAATCTCGTTTCCTCACTGCGCACACCATTTACTCTCTTATAACCTCAAATCCCTATTTTCCTACAAAAGCCCTCTTCAAACTGTCTTCCTATTCATTCTTTCCACCTCATTTTCCATCAAACTCATAATTTCCCCACAGTTACTCATCATTTCTGCACTCACATCCTCCCATAAGCTATTCTTTCATATCCTAGACATTATTCATGATCCTATTTTGATTTCTCACTCAAATCGTCACATGCAAAACCCTAAATTTTCAGATTCTACCATACCACAAGAGGGTTTAGATTTTACCTTAGCTCCTTTGCTCTTAATCCGTTGAAATCTACTGTTTTTTAGCTAGGAATTGCTTGTGTGTAGCAATTTAAGGTTTGGAGCAATTTGTGAAATGGGTTGCAGCTCCTAAGACTCAAAATAAGTATAAGGCCTATCGTATGCATTTAGCTGTTCTTTGCATCACGCTCCTCGATATGACCGTGTTGAGTATTGTGTACTGCATTTTCACACTCTGCAGCCACGACTCGTGTCCCGTATCGTGTTGCATGATTTAATTCCAGTGGCTTTGGCACAGCCCGTGTTGGCCTATTTCTACTTCCTTTCCTCTTGTTTTAGCCTGATGCTATTCACTTTATTTTTAATTATGTTTTTCCTAATTTTCACTATTTTCTAGGGCGTTATAGCCAGACCTCTTTTTTAGCCATAGTTTATTTAATTCAGATTTTGGTATATTCATGAGGTTGTGTTTTTCATTATTTTAATATTATTATTGCATTTTTCTGTTTCTGTTCTATTATTTGTTATTGTTTGTAAATTTATTTGATTTAGTCCATTGAATTAATTAGCGTAACAATAACATGTCAGTTAGGTGCATAGATCTGTGATTATGTGTTCTAACACAACTAACATGTTAAAGTTTTACCATTAATGGAATAGAATAATCTTTGCTTAAATAAACTGCAGGTGTCTGAGTTTGTTTGTTTGAGTAAGGTCTTTAAAATACTTAATGCAATCAATATATTAAACCTTAAAGTATGTCTTGAGGTTATTTATTAGATTAGAGTATTTTGCAGGGATGTCATAAAACCATCGATCAATTAAGTAAAGATTGGTTACTGAGTGCATTACTTGTAACTACAACTTGCTTGCATTAATGATATTGGTTACTTTTTGGTGTCTGCAATTGAATTATCAGGTCTGATGGATATTTATCTTAGATAGATTCTTCTCCATATTAATTTTCTTCATTATTAATTTTGTTTTGTTTGTAAATTTATTACAATCAATTCCCTTGTTTAATCACTTTTTTGAGTTTTTAATTGTTAGACAGAAATTAACTAATCCTTGTGGATTCGACCCTACTTACCAGTGTTCACATGTGATGCCCAAAATTTATTTCCTACTTATTTCTAAGTAATAAAAACTTGTATAAATTTTTCACATTTTAAAAACAACTGTCCATTTATGTCATTATAGCATGAGACTCTTGCAATAATAAAAGTAACGTGAAATTTAAATGCGAAAGCTTAATACTAATGAAATGTTTATGCAGAGATTATAAAATAAATGCATTCTTCAAATATGAGTTTAAAAAAATCTAGTATATCTATAAACTAAGTTTTCAAATCTGCACCACCTACCTCACATGTGAGAATCCTCTCGATCCTACATACATAAAACAATCATAAAAAAAATAGTTCAAGTATTAAAACTCAGTGAGTGCATACCTCTATGCCATTAATCCTATTTTCCTTAAATTCATTTTAGTGTTTTCATGCCTCAATTTCCATTAAAAACTCCATTCAATCAATCATACAATATAGTAAACATGTCTGCCAAGTTTTGGAGTCAAAATATCTGTAGAAATATTTAATTTAAGGCACGCACGGTTTGGTGGTTTGGCTGTCTAATGCACCAAACTGTGCACAAACCTGTGCATTAAGAGAGTGCAAATGGTTTGGTGCACGATTTATACAAAATATAGCCAGGTCATTTGCCCTGTTCAATTTTTGTTCTAGATAGAATGGTGCCAACAATTTGGTGTTAAATTTGTGCAACTCGTGCACCAGTCCTTTTACATTCTAAAAACAACATTGGAAGTCAAGTTCATCCTAAAATGTTGCACAAGTTAGCAAACAATTTGCCTAACCCATTTTGTAGCTTATGCATCTAGTTTTCACTACAACACATCAAATCTGTAACGCCCAAAAAATGTAAACAAAAATTTGCAAAAAAAATATGCAAAACATTAGGCGAGAATGGCCTGGGAAACGGCCAGGGCTAACCGTTCCCCAACCATTCCAAACGCAGATAAGAACTTTCAATTTTGTGCTAAATAGTGGCGAAACCTTTAGGTGAACGGTTTGGGTAAACCATTCGACAGACCGTCTTGACCTAGCAGGAATTTAAAATCAGAAGAGTATCTAGGAAGGAAAGAGAGAGAGTAAGCTTATTTTGCAAACCCTAGCCAACAGAAATACTCCCAAACCTTCAAGAAACATTTCCAAGCCTTCCCAAACACCAATCTTGACCCGTCACTCTTAGATCTTCATAGATCCTACACTGGAAAAACTCCTTAGGCGAATTTTGGGTTTAAGATGACTTAGAACAAGGTAAACTTTTAACCTTAGATGAAATTTATGAGTTTTTAGAGTGAGGTTAGTGCGAGTTATTTGGGTTTGTTATGGAGGATCATAAAGTTGTAATATTTAACTTGTTAGTAGGGTTGTGATGAGAGATTTGCGATTTTAGGGTAGGGTGATTTGGGGGTTTTTGCTAAATGAGTGTAGGATTGAGAGATTAAGTGGAAATTGTGTTTAATTATGAAAATGTGATTCAAAATAATGTAGGGAACATTTTTCGAGACTGAAACCAGAGTTGAGCCAAGAGCCGACTTCGCGGGATTTCGAGGTAAATACATTGAAACACACTTACCATTGTATGTCTTGCATCTATATGGTTTAATGTATGCGATTAAATGAAATATGTCGAAAAGGCTAGGTAAAGTGTCTTAAAATTTGGACTTGATGTGCAAATGTAACTTATTTGATGGCTTGACTTTGATTATTGAAATGGTTGATTGATGTTGTTGATTGTTGTGGAATAAGAGTATTGCATTGGTTTATGTTCAGATTAATGTTATGGTATTGGTATTGGTGTGGCATGTATTAGTGATCTTGATTTAAAATGATGATATGATGATATGACTTTTGTTGATTCATGGTTGAATTGCGATTTAGCAAATTGTGGTCCTTTTGGGAATTGATGCATACGACATGTTTGATATGAAAACAATTGTAATGTTCATCCATGACATGATGACATTTTCATGGGCATGATGTGACATGTTCATGGTGAGGAAATATAAAAGGAGAGTCGCCCAATATGTGAAAGAGGAAGAGCTCTAGAAGCTGATAAAAAGGGGAGTTGCTCAAAAAAATAAAAGAGCGAGAGCTCTAAGAAAAATGATAAAAAGAAAGGGGAGTTGCCCAAAACTTGAGGAGAGAGAGATTTCTCAAAGAAAAGAATAGAGAGCAAGAGATCTCTGGCCAAAATATATTGTGTGAAACTCGGGGCATTGTGCATGTGATTTCATAAACATGTTCATTATGACATCCATAACATTTAGATGAATATATGTGCGATTGTGAAATGTTAGTGGATGTTAAGGATTTCATATGCTATGTGTTTGAGTGGTTTTGGAGTTATGGAAAAATGCGTATGGATTTAATTGGGTTAATAATGAAATGGATATTTAAAATGGAGTTTGAGTGTGGTTTGGAATGGTAGTTGTGTTGGATATTAAGTGTGGAATGTTGCCTTATAGGCTGATGGTTATTGCCATGTGTGGGATGAGTTTTGTATGTTGTTATGAAAGTGTCAAGTGTTGATTTTAGCTGGAAGAAGGGGAGAACGACTTAGAAAACGGTTAGTGGAGACCATTCCCCTAATCGTTCCACTTCTAGAGCATCTCAGGAAGGGCAGAACGACTTTCAAAATGAGTTCCCAAAACTATTCCCAAAATCGTTCCACTTTCAGGGAATGTTAGGAAGGAAAAAGGGCTTTAGAACGGTTTGTACAAATCATTCTCAAGATTTTTCCACTTCTAGGGACTTTTAGAAGGATTCAAATGGGTTTGGGAATGGTTTGGTGCAAACTATTTTCCTAACTGTTTTACTTCCAATAAAACTCAAAAAAGGGAAACGGGCTGCAGAATGGTTTACCTAAACCGTTCCACAGATCGTTCCCGACCATTAAACAGTGATGAATTGAATTGTTTAAGAAGGAAAAATGCATACTCGACTTAATACTTGTGATTTAGGAACAAACCATGAATGACGAATTCCCTACCTTGGATAATGAACTAATGGTTATTTAAAGTAGATATTTACTAGGATGATTTCCTAGATCCGTAGAACATAAAACAACTAAAACACTTTACCAACGAGTACTTATGCATTAACTACCTTGGTAAGTGTTGTAGATGTACTTACTAGTTATTTATTTACTCACGATGCATTGTGCTTGTGATGAATGTGTAGAGCGACAGTAGCATGCGGTGGGACTTTTGATTTTTGGTGGGTGCTATCAGTGTGATACCATTCACGAGGTCAATGCTCCTAGCTTTTGAGATTTATACCATTCTTTTGTAAATCTATACAAACACTAGTATAGATAGATGGTTTATATGCATTCATTTAAAATCATTCCATAGCTTTTGCATGTTGATAACATTGGTTTTGTATATGGTCCAACATTGGCTGGGTTTTACGTAATGCATGTTTGTTCCTCTTTTCTATTTTCTTGCCTTGATAACTACAAAAAAATTATTGCCAAAATTCTAAGTTTTATTCAAAAATGAGCTTTATGAATTTGGGTGCTGCAAAATCTCAATCCATAATGCTCAATCTCAAGAACATATCAATCGTACACTATTCCTACATCATTGAACAAGTATATCATACATACAACATCCTATTACCACATCAACACATTAATCCAATGACCTATACAATATGATATGCATCCATTCAGTCAAAATGTCAAATCCATGTCAAAGTCTCATGATACGCAATCCACTCATTTTCCAATCATCAACACATTGACAAAGTAAATCGTCATTTCATCTGTTATGATTCATAATCATTCATTTCTCATTCTTACATTTTTTTAGCCAATATCAAATCATTTTCGTATACTTGTCGCCATACAAGCAATAGCACATTATATTAAACATATGCACACATCTCATATGATTGAGTTATACTTTCATACATTAACCATCTCTTCCACTTTCAATTATTCAAAAAAAAAATCAACCACATATTCTTATATAATTTCTTACTTACACACACTAAATTCAATACAATCATTCATGAGTTATATTTTCTAAATGAGCACACAGTATGTATTAATGTCTGATGCATGTTATACAATTCACATCCAAAGGATTTATTTAATCATCGAGCCTTTTGCTCCCAGTATTAACAAAAAGTTGGTGAACCATTGCCACTAACATTTTGATTGAACCCTTATTGATATTATTTTGATTAATGAACCCATACCAATAACATTTGATTAATGAACTCTTATCGCTACCCTTTCAGTTAGTGAACTTTTTCCATTAACATTTAATTAGTGAACCATTACCATTATTATTTCGGTTAGTGAAACCTTGCCACTAAAACATTTGATTAGTAAACCATTACTGCTATCATTTGATACAATTGATATAATCACCCATAGTGTGCCTTAGTCTCCCCTATATGCAACGTGCAATATGATGACATGAGTATGACTACATTCCCAAAAATTTTCCACAAATCATTTTCATTCAACAAGAATAAATCCTCCCAATGCAACAACAATATACACATCATAAGCTATATTCATTTTCCACTCACACAACCAATTCATCCAATATCAGAAAACCAATTTGATTATAAACAACCCAAAAACATGCACAATATATCCATACGTACAACTTTAAATTATCATTTTATCACCAAGGTCAATCACTCATGCTAAAGAAAACATAGTCATTAGCATTCATTCAACACTTATTTCAATCATTCTCAAACTCATCCATAAAACCCTTCACATTGTGAAATCCAACTAGGAATCATCACAACCACCATCTTTAAATCACACGCAAAGTTCATTTCATTTAACACATCCATGTAAATAGGTCCATAACACTCACCATCAATATAAGCTCAAGGTCATATACATAATTCACATAAACTCTTTACCAAAAACACATTGCTCATGCAACACACGCATACATACACACGATTACGTCCGCATAGATTTAACCATGCAAAACCATATTACACACTTGTCGCAAGATACATTCAAAATCAACACAAACATTCTCATATCGCAAAAGTCACTCTATCTATGTCTTTATTCATCAAGTAAGTTAATGAAAATTAAAACATAAACAACCAATCACAATAATATCATTCTTAATCAACCCATAACACCTAATCATTTTTCACACTTTACACACAACACCATCGTTACACTCACATTTAAATCTTATTTAATTAACCATGCAAAGGCAACCAAATGTAAGTAGTGTTGGGTATACACGCACCTTGTAAGTCTGAGCTAGGTGTGTCTCTTCAGTAATTGCACCAACTCCTCCTTGTTTTAACTCCTAATGACATTATTATAACTTTTAAAAAAACCATTGATAACAAAAATCATTTCATTTCATCTTCATATAAAGTTTGTTCCTTTTGTTATCCTAGCCTTCTTTTCTTTTAATCAATGAGTTTGTAACTTTAAACATGTATAGTTCTTTCTAAAATTTTCACCTTTACTTCCCAGCCTACCAGCACAACCCAATTTTTACCCATTTTCTCTATAACATTAAAATTTCTCCTCTTTTTAAGTTTACTTACTCATTACAATACAACTCATTCTCTCTTTTTTATCTTCATAAATCCTCTCCTTTTTTCCTAATTTCATTATAAAAATCCTAACTTTTTAACCTTAAACCCATTGTCTCTCCATAACTCTATACTCATCTAGCTGCAGAGTATTCAACAATAACACCCTAAATCATACAAATCCATGTTCTATTTTAATTAAAAGCAACTCTTTCAAAAGTTACAACTCTTACCTTGAGTGAGTATTTCAAGTTGTTGATGCACTATTTGATGTGGGATTTTAGTGTTTTGGTGTGAGAAATGGTGGGTAATAAGTTTTAGGTTTAAGAGAGGGATTTTGGGGTTGTGAGAGAGTCTCTCAAGTGTTAGGGAATGTGTTCTAGGGTTCTATTGCCCTATTATATCGATTCTAAATAGATTTAAACAACTTTTTCTACACAAATAGTTTAGGAAATTGTTTGGGTAAATCGTGTGTTAAACCGTACACTTAAAAATTTTGAAACTGTCCATAAAGGGTACAAACAGTTTATAAAATAGTTTGCTTTATGGGCTACAAAATGGGCTGCGAAAGGGATTGTGTAGCTTGTGCACTAGCTTATGCAACACAAAATTATGACTACAAATTTCAACACTTCCTAAGCTTTGCACCATTTTACGAACAGTTTAGCTAGGCCATGCTACAAACCGTTTGGCCTAAAATTTTTCATTTTCTCCACAAATTTTTGTACTAAATTTATTGAATTCCATTTCTCTATTATCCTTTTTATTAATTAAATTTTATAGAAAAAATTTGAGGGTGCTACATTACAAGTATATTTTGAGTAGGAATAATTTACTGAATTTGACACCCATCATTAGATCTTATAGAAGAAACATGTTGCACTCTACTCATGATCTCTCTATCTTTCACCGTACATAGAGATTCGTTGCACTTTAGGATAACTCTATGAGACAAGAGAATGTTCCCTTTCTTCAAGTTAGTCATACAGAAATAGTTTAAAACCTTTTCTATGTTCTTCTATAGACTTAGTTCCAAGATTAAATTTGATCTATCTCTGTAGATCTTAATACAAGTATCATTTTGGCCTCTTCAAGGTTTTCCATTGCAAAATATGTCCCTAACCATTGCTTGACTTTATTCAATGTTGGAATGTAATTTCCAATGAGTATGATGTCACCCACATAGAGAACAAGGTGATTATGCTCCCACTAGTCATCTTGTGTACACAAGGATCTTTAACATTCTTCATAAAATTGAAATCTCTAATGCTTTCATCAAAATGTTGATTCCAACTTTGGGATGATTTCTTCATTCCATAAATGGACCTTTAAAGATTACAAAAATTGTTAGGACTCTTTGGATTGATAAAACCCTCAAGTTGATTTCTATAAACATACTCGAGGAGGTTCCCATTAAAGAAAGATGTTTTGACATTCATTTTCCATATCTCATAATGGTGATATGTAGCTATGATAAGTAGAATCCTTATGGATTTGAGCATGACCACAGGCAAGAAGGTTTCATCATTTAAACAATTAGTTTGACAGAAAAATTTAGCCACTAGTCTATCTTTGAAGGTATTATCTACCTTCTTCTTGAAAATCCATTTACAATCAAGTACCTTGGCACCATCAATTGGATCTTCCAATTTCTAAACTTTTTTATTGTACATTGATTATTTTTCAACTTCCATAGCTGCAATCTATTTAGCTGAATCTGGCCCTTCAATAGCGTCACAATAGGTGGATGGATCATCAGTATCCACCAACACAATAGTGTTTTCATCTCCAATAAATCCATATCTTATTGTTTCTCAATGAAACCTACTAAACCTTCTGAGTTCTTATGTAGTAAAAGGTGCTCCCACTATTTCTTGTGGATTCTCCTCTACCTCCAATGTTTCCTTTTCACTAAGAGTTGGTGGCACTTGAATTTCTTCAAGTTCTATTTTTCTCCCACTGCATTTCTTGAGAATGAAATATTTCTCCAAGAAAACAGATTTAAAAGCAAACAAGACCTTGTTCTCTTTTGGGCATAAAATTTAATATCCCTTTGTCTCTTTAGGATAGCTAATAAATAAGAATTTTTTGATTGATCATGTCCATATTTAATCTTTTAATGTGCGACTCGCAACCCCAAATTAGTAACAAAGGCATTTTAGGCTTCTGGCCCTCGTCTATATATCAGATGGTGTTTTCTCCACAAGTTTCATTTATGTTCTATTCAGTAGGAACATATCAATATTAAGGTATGAAAAACGAGATTGGAAGAGTTGCATGACTCATCATATATTGAAACATGTCAAAAAAGTTCGATTTGTCTTTTTAGAAACATAATTAAAATGAGATGTTCCAAGAAGGGTGAGTAGTGAAATAATTCCACACCCTCTTAGATAATCATCAAATTCTTGACTCATGTATTCACCACCTCGATTTGATCGAATGGTTTTAATACGTTTTTCAATTTGTTTTTCCACTTTGTTTTTAAACTCATTAAACTTCATAAAAAAATTATATTTATGCCTGATTTTATACACATATCTATAATGACTAAATTCATCTATAAAAGTCACAAAGTAGTTAAATTCACCTTTAACACTTGTGCCAAATGGTCCACATACATCACTATGTATTACTTCCAAGTGCACACCCACCCTTTCAACAGTCTTGTTGAAAGAACTTTTGGTCATTCTGACTTGTAGACAAGATTCGCATGTATCAAAAGACTCAAGGTTGAATGAACCAAACACTACTTCTCTATAAAGCTATTCGATGCATTTCTCATTAACATGGACTAAATGACAATGCCAAAAGTAGGTAGTGTTAAGTTCATAATTCTTAACCTTTTGGTAATAAGTTTATAATAAACTTGGTGTCATCTATGTTTAGCACATATGAGTCATTACTTAGCACTCCATTGCTATTGTACATGACTTTTGATGAATACTAATAATTACTTAGCACTCCATTTCCATTGTACATGACTTTTTTATGAATACTAATAACATTATCTCAAATAGTGAAATCAAATCCATCCTTGTCCAAAGAAGACACTATAATTATGTTTCTACATATAGTAAGAACATAATAATAATTCTTCAAAAGAAGAATAAGTTCACTTGGTAAAGGCAGTTTGAAATTCTAGATTTTAATGGCAGGAATTTTTACTCTATTCCCTACACGAAGGTTGAATTCACCTTTAGCTAACTCTCTCCTATTTCTTAGTCCTTGAACATTTTAATAAATATGTGGCCCATATTTGGTATCCAACACCCATTTTTTAAATAGAGAAATTAACCTCTATAACAAAATGTTACAACTATAAGCCACATTTCTATCTTATTTTCTCTTTGATGTAGAGGTTACAAATCTACACCAATGTCTATTATTGTCTTGTTGTTTGCACACACTCTTCTATTTGTCCAAACAGAGCGACAAGTTTCTCTTCCTCAATAAGTGGCAATCTTTGCCCTCCTCACTTGGTTCGGGTCTAAATATCACAACCTCATTGCCATTATATGCAAATTCAACTTCATCTATAGGTGTTGGTTTGGCATTTCCCTTTAAGACCTTAAGCGTCCTCTTTAGTTTGAGACCAAGTCCCAACTTTTTGAATAATTTTATCCTTAATCCTTCCATTTTTGGTATAGTTTGCAAACGGATTTTATTTACGTTGTTTGTAGCCTTTTGATTCTACAACAAATTAAACGATAAGAAAAGTTAGATAAGGTCTTAAATTTTTTAAAATTTGATTAAGTCCCCATAATACAAATCAACATCTCATAATTGATTTGGTTATTGTCCATTGTGGGTCAAGATCCACTTTTCACTGTAACCTAATTTAAGCTTTGGCTTGTACACCTAAAAGGTTAAGTTACTTAGGTAGTAACATTCTTTTATTCCAATCATGCACCAAGCATGACTCTTGGATAATATAGGATTAACACTTTCTTTCTAAGCACAACATCCCATTTTCATTGCCTAAGGTGATGAAAAATTGGATTCACCTTTTATCAGTTCAACCTAAAATTATGTGTGTCGAGTATAATCCTCTCTCTACTAGGGTTAGGAAGTAGAAAAGTTTTACCACAAGCTTACCTTATAAATATAATTTAATACACATGAAGATCCACAACCTACATGTGTTTTGATGATCGATGCCTTGACAAGTTTCCAAAATTGGGAGGCAATTTCATCACTTGATATTGATTGAGATAAAAACATGTTTTTCTCTACTTTTAAGAAATCCAAACGTTGTCATTCAATCATGTATAATTGTAGAAATTTAAATGTGTCAAACTATGGGCCAAAAATCTATCTAAGATAAGCCTATAACTAGTCTTCAAGGCTCCATCTTATTAGGTTGAGCTCACCATTTAGGCTCCTTATTTTGGTCTTCATTTTAAAGTCTAATTCTAAACTCTTAAAATTTTAAGTCATGCATGCCTAATTAAAAGTTGAAATAAGGCCCATGAAATTCACCATGCAATATACAAAATTTCACAACACAAAATAAAAGATCATGTAATCAAATTTTAAGTTTATGTCATAGTCGATTTAGAAAAATTATGTAACTAAGTAACAAGAACTCATACAGGTTTTAAAAACATTCTTTGAGAAATAGTCTTGTTTCATAACTTGCATTAGACTTATGAAACTCATTGTTAATGACCAATTCAAAAGAGGAACACGATTTCTTTATCATAACCCTTGACTACTAGGTGTTGAGGTACATAAGCAAAACCTTAACCATAATTCTGCTTCTCTACAGTCAATTGTCTAGTTTATTGAAGCCACACACCCAATGATTTAAATCAAACAACAATCGTCTTGTTTTAATTAAATAACTTGGGTTTATAAAACTCATGTTAAACAAGAATGAATCAATTACTAAACAATCTTGCTCTTAAACCATCATTACATACTTTTTAATTTATGCCAACAAAAGGACAAGTCAATTCTATTTTTCATATTCATTTTTAAGCTCTTATAAATATAAATAATCAATACATGCATAATAATTAATATAGACCATTAATTTGAATACAAACACATGTATTCTCTCAAATAATATATGATTATACAACATATGAATAATTATATATTATAATTAAAGCATAAAATATTATATATATATATATATATATATATATATTCAATTATATGCCTTTGTCTTTGTTTAAGAAAAATTATTATCCATGTTTTAACATTAATTAATTTATGAATAATTCTTCATCTTAAACTATCAAATTTACTCTTCCATGTATTTAATCTTAAATTAAATCATAAAAAAATCATGAATGATTTTTATTATATATTTTATATACTAAACTCAATAAAATATACCAACACAAATTATGCACTTTTTAAAAATTTTTCTTTTCAGAATTGCCATAACTCTTTTATGTTATATCTTTGTGCGATATTGTAGATCAATTTGTCTTTGAAATTGACTTAAAAGTCCAATAGACATTCTTAACATTTTGCAGGCTTAATAATGACCCGAGTAAATAGAATTCAACAATTGTTAAATGTTTGCCTAGTAGTCATATATAATCCCTTGCTCTTTGGTATCATGACAGTATAAAGGATGAGACAAGTCGTCCTTATTATGTGTGTTACTTTTTTATCTCATTTATGGAAAAAAATAAACAAATTATTGATTTGAACTATCAATCAATATGGGTCTGTCCAAACACTACTCATTTCACATATCAAGTGGCCAGTGATATTATCACACTTTTGCGACTGACAATCTCTTCACTTATTTATGGCCCTCTAGAGAGCCCTATAATATACCCAATTATATCTATTTAGCAACCTAGTTAAAGGTTATGTTAGACGTATATCAAAACATGTCATAATCTACCTAAGTCACATAAAGACTTCAGATCTTAGGATATTAATATAAGCACTACTATGAATGTTTATGACTTCTTGTCTACAATGTGACATTCTCATGTAAGTAAATCGGTCCAATGCACCGTCTATATGATGCATCTATATTTTCTAGGCTAGATGATTGGTGAAACACAATCATCTTGTAGGATCACATACTACAGTTAGTTCATTACAATTCTCATTGCCAATGATCAATCATGGATATTTATATATTGTTCATAACTTCAAGTAAATCACTATAAAGCGTCTTACCTTGACAATATGAATAGAACCCACATCATAGATTATTTTATTGGGAATTAATCATTCCTATGGCTAACCAAGATGCAACAGATTTTAAAATTTTTAGGTAAACGATGCAAGAGAATCAAAAATCATATTACTGACGAATTACTCCAAGAAAAATTTATCTCTTAATTTTTTATTAAAATTCGTGTATGTTGGTTGTTGTTGAGGATTCAATTAATTTGAATCAATTCAATCTAGTGTGTAATGACTATGAAGAAAATTGCATGAGAGAGAGAAAATTAGTGTTAGCATATTTTATCAAAGAAATCGTCCAACATGTTACGTACAAGAAAAATGTGTACAAGAAGTGGCAACCCTAATGTATTAATTGCGTGGGTATTTACAGACTAATGTGGTACACTTAGTCTTTGATTAGGATTTCTTAATTTGATTCCAACTTAAAGACCTTAAAAACTTAAAGATGTGTTATATTAAAAGTACAACTTTAAGGACAATTAAGGAATTGATTATGAATTAAATCAAAGACAATCCTCTCCATCTTTGGACAAGTAAAAATGTGTAGCATGTAGGTTTAGTAAAAATCTCCATATTTATCCAATCATGTCTTAATTAAGACATATATTATCATATGGATAATGTGTTGCCTTAAACATGTTATATATTGATTTTTCCATGCATTTAATTTTCAATTAAATCATAGAAAAATCTCATAATGTCTATAAATAATAATTTTTACATACTTAACTTAGTGAAAAATATATTAACCTTTGGGAACATTTCGTTTCAAAAATACCACAATGGTAAAATTATTGGTTTAACCTTGTTGTTCCAAGTAACTAGTGTGGAATCTTTTATACTCATTTATTATTGGTATTAACTTATAAAAGTCCAATTAAACATCATTAATTTTCTTTAAGCTTAATAATAACCCAAGTAAATGAAATTCAACAACTATAAATATTTTGCCTTGCAATCTTTATACGATCTTTTGCACTTTGATATCATGACATTATAAGGCATAGAGCAAGTCATCCTTATTTTTTACAGTCACTTTCTTGATCTTATTTATGAAACTAACAAGAATAGACTTATGATCTCATCATAGAATCTTTGTGCAACTGCACACTACTCAGTGTCACACATAAAGTGGCCAGTGATATCATTTCTCTTTTGAGAGTGACAATCCCTTTAATTTTTTATGAACCTCTAGCATGAACTATGATATGCCCAATCATATCCATATTTGAAACCTAGTTACATCACATCACGTTAGGCATATGTCAAAGCATATCAAAATCCAACTAAGCCACACAAAGACTTTAGGTCTAAGAATACCAATATAAGAACAACTATGAGAATGTTTATGACTTCTACTCCACCATGTAATATTTTCATTTAGAAGATCATTCCAATAAATCATCTCTATGATGTATCTACATTTTTTATGCTCCATGATTGGTGAAACACAATTATCTCATAGAGGCACATACTAGTTTTAGTTTATTGTAATTCTTATTGCCAGTGATCAACTAAGGATATTTAGATGTTATCTTTTGTATTCACATGAATCATTATCAAGTGCCTTACACTGATAATTGAACAAGACTAACATATTGGGTCATTTTATTTATTCTATATCCATGAGAATTCAAATAGAAAAATGTGTTGTCATATCTTTGTCATTCTCTTATAATAATAAGAAAGTTTATGTGAGAAAATTGTATTGGACTTAGGACTCACACTAACAATCTCCTATAGTTCAATTAGGCATAAAAACAAAACCAACTTTTAACATACTTTTTATGCTTAAAATTTGCTAACATCTTAGTTATCATATTGGCTACATTGTCTTCACTTGTCTCTTTCTTTATTTATGACATTACCTTTCTAGATTATTCCTTTAATCATGTTATATTAATTGAGTATGTGTTTATTGTGACTAGGACTACTTAGCTTGTTCAATGACCTCGTTACTATCATAGAAGAACTCTACTAGGTCTAGGACTCTTGGGATAGTTCCTAACTCAGTAATGAAGTTCTTTCACCAAACCACATTTAACAACCACACTGGTTGTGGTATACTTAAACTATGTAGAATAGGCCTTACAAATTTATTTAGAGTTAGTACTCTTAACAACTCAATATATCTCTCACTTTGTGATGGATAGTTATTCTCAAGTAGTGGGCAAGAAACATCCATATTACTCTATGGATAGATCTTCTTTTCACTTTTATACTAAAGAGAAATCTTTAATCTTTCTAAGTGCAAAGTAACATCCAATCAAGTACTTAGTATACCATTCATGATAGATCCTATAGAAGAAGCATATATCACTCTACTCATGATCTCTCCATCTCTCTATAGATAAAGAGTTGTTGCTACTTAGGATAACTCTGCTAGATAAGGTCATGTTCCTGTTCTTTGGGTTAGCCATATAGAAACGGTTCAAAAAAAAATTTTATTGGAATTTTCATGACTTAGTTCCTAAGAGCCATTAATTTATCTCTATTGATCTTGATACTGCATATCCATTTAGCTTATAGTCATTTATTATGAAATAAATCCAACCATTGCTTTGACTTTTCAATATAGACAAGCTCCTCAATATTTAGTCATAAAGAGAAGGGAGGTTAAGATGTAAAGAGTCCTCCAAATCCTTAACGAGGAGCTAGTCCTTTTGGGAACAACCTATTAGGAATTATTCATTCCTAATGCTAACCAATATGTAGTGTAATTCAAAATTTTGATTATTGTTTCTAATAATTAGGATGTTCTCGTAGAGAACTAGAGAAATGGTTATGCTCTCACAAAAATCATGTATACATAAAGGCTCTTCAACCTCTTGTGTAGTAGAGAATAATCTCACTATTCATTATAAATTCTCCTCTGCCTTCAACATATCCTCTAGACTAGGATATTATGGCACTTGAATTTCTTGAAGTTCTATTGTACTCTCATTGTTCTTCTTGAAAATCTAGTCTATTTCTAAGAAAGCGGTTTTTTGAGCAACCTAGACTTTTATTCTCATTAGGGCATTAAGGTAGTATCTCTCTATCATTTAGAGATAGCTAACAATTCTTCTCTAATAATGTGTTAAAATTGCAAGATGAATCTATATTCATACCGTTAACACTATAGTTTTGAAAATTTCCAACATCATCCTAATTCCTATATACCATCATACTGAAGCAATACCTCGATGTCATCCATTTATTGCTAAGCCTGCAAAAGATATATCTATTTGTATTTAGTTTTAGATTTTTTTAAATGTCCATGGTTGATATTTTTAAATAATGAAAATTTTAAATATAAATAATAAAATTAGTCCTTTTAAAATTTTAAATGAGTCTATTTTGGTTTAATATTTATATTAGTGAATAAAAAATTAATAAACTAACTTTAGATTAATTTTTTGTGCATTTTTAAAATGTGTCACCATGTGTTCTTCTTTATTTTCTAAGCTAAAATATATTTTCAATAAAAAAAATAATTTTTTCATGTTTTTTATTATTTCTAAAATGTATCCATTTTTTTTCAATACTTATTTTAAATTAAAAATAATTTTTATGTTTAAAAAATAAAATATTTTTGCAATAATAAAATAAAGATAAAATGTATAAGTATATATTTCATATTTATATGAGTCTAAATGTATCTTATTTATATCCAAATCTTAATAAATTGTGTTGAAATGATTTTTGTTAGTTTTTGAATTTTGTTTGTAGATTTATGTAGAAACATAGGATTGTATTTAAATTATTTTTAATATAATAAAATAAAAGGATACATATTTGTTTTTTTTGTTTTTCATTCATCAAATACTAATTTTTAGTGTTCTATATTTGATGTTTAGAGAAAACATACCTCTATTTATTTTTCTGGTGTTGATTGATAATGATATTCGTTTATTTATGTGTTTCTGTGTTTTTCTTACAATTATTCCAGTAAAACGATTTTTCTTCTATGCATTCTTTTTTCCTTGTTGATTTGTTCTCTCTTCGATTTTGTCTACTTCAATTCTAAGTTAAACCTATTTTTTTTAATGATTTTTGCTATTTTATTGCAAGAGTGACACGGCTGAGTTTGTGTTGGTTGAATACGTCAACCCGTTTATTAAATGAGACAAGTTTGTATTTCATTTCCTAACTTGTTTATTAAATAGGTCAATTTGAATTTAAATTAATTGTATTAATGGCATATTCATATTAATCTTACATGAACCCAACTCGTGAACCCGGATTATATTTGAAGTGTTTATGTAACGCCCCTAAATTTGTTAGAATAAAAATATACAAGAAATAGACTTAAATGGGGTCAAATCGGATGAAAATACAAGAAAATTGCCCAGAAATTGCAGTGGAGCACGACCCCAAGTTGAAGCACGACCTCGTGCTCGTGCCAAAGATTGAGCCATGCTTTGGATCAAAAATTGGGGCATGCTTGAATAGAGGAGGTGGCACGAGGTCGTGCCATAGAGAAAAGCACGAGCCGTGCTTCAACACGACCTGCTCGTGTTGGGCTATTTCTATATATTTCCAACAATGTATCATTCGGTGCATTTTTAAACAGAAGCAAAATAGTTCCTGTCTCGAACCAACATCCTAAAAACGTCAGAAAATGATAATAGGGTGGAAGAAACACTCAAATTCTTGCGAAATCATCACCAAGAACATCAAAGTAAGTGAATTGAATGATTTTACTATGTTTTCTCCTGAGTTTTGGATTGATTGAGGA
>CANYCX014166195.1:0-12631 GCA_948193385.1 Breynia disticha f. nivosa
TTGCATTACAGGAGCTGATGGTGCAATTGAAGAGTTTGTGGCTAGTTGTCTTTGTGTTCCTGATAGAGCAGAGATTAAGGAGAGACTTATGGAGGAGGCACACTCCTCACCATACTTAGTACATCTTGGTAGCACCAAGATGTATCGAGATATGAGGGACATGTACTGGTGGGTGAATATAAAGTGAGAAATTGAAGAGTTTGTGGCTAGTTGTCTACCTTGCCAACAAATCAAGATAGAACATCAAGCTCTAATAGGAAAGTTAAGACCTCTAGAGATTCTAGAGTGGAAATGGGAGAAGATTACGATGGATCTTATAGTGGGATTACCAAGGACCTTTAGGCAGCACGGTTCCATTTGGGTAATAGTGGACCGATACACCAAGTCAGCACACTTTTTGCCTATTTGGAAGGATGACAATTTGGACAAGTTTGCGAGCTTGTATATGGTAGAGATTGTGAGGTTACAGGATTCCATGGGCACGAGACTGCTATTTAGTATGCATTCCATCTTAAGACCGACGAGCAATTCAAGAGAACTATCCAGACAGTTGAGGATATGATGAGGGCATGTGTACTCGAGTTCAGAGGCAATTGGGATGACCACTTACCATTGATTAAGTTTGCGTATAACAGCATTTTCCACTCGAGAATTAGGATGACACCATATGAGGCCTTGTATGGGAGGCAGTGCCGGAGTCCAGCTTATTAGGATGTAGAAGGTTTTCGACAGATTGAGGGACCAAAACTTGTACAACAAACCTTAGAGAAAGTGAATGTTGTTAAGAGGTGTATGCAGGCCGCTCAGGATTGATAGAAAAACTATTTTGAACGGCATCGTCGAGAGTAGGTATATGAGGTTGGAGATAGGGTATTCCTCAGTCTTTTGCTGTGGAGAGGCTTAGTTAGATTTGGTTAAAAAAGGAAGTTGAGTTCGAGGTATGTGGGGCCGTGTAAGATTATTGAGAAGATGGGACCACTTTTCTACCGACTTCAATTACCAGTAGAGTTATCTCGACTCCACAATGTGTTCCTTGCATCGATGTTGAGGAGATACCGATCTGACCCAACTCATGTACTTAGGGAGCTGGAGTTAGAGATCATAGAGGATCTCACATACGAGGAAGAGCTAGTGGAAATCCTAGACCGACAGGTTCATCAGCTTAGAATCGAGAGATTCTGATGTTTAAGGTGAAATGGAGTTTTCATTCACATAAAGAAGCTACCTGGGAGGTGGAGATCGATATGCGGGAGAAGCATCCACATCTTTTTTCTAGAGGCTTCAAGAGTTGAAGGTACGTATTCGTATTTGTAATTTTGATTTGATGAGTGTTAAAGAACCTAGACTGTAAATTTCGGGTACAAAAATTCTTAAAGGGGAGAGTTGTACAACTCAAAAAATATAACTTAAAATTAGCTGAAATGTGAAAACAGTAGCTGAGAATGGCCTAGGGAACGACCTTGGCAAACCATTCCTTAAATTGTTTCCATTGTTGATAAAAGTTGAATTTTGTGCGGGATAAAGGCAAAACGGTTAGGCAAATGTTTTCAGTAAACCATTTTTGCAAATCTTTTCGACTTAATAGGACTTAAATTTAGATGCACATGTTCATCTGAGGAAAGAACCAAAAACCCTAAGAATAGCCATCCGACTTTTCCCACTAATTCTACCTTTAATACCCTTTGATCTAAGCCCCAAAACACTAAATCTAGCCTTAGAACCCTCAGATCTAGCAGATCTAAGCATAAGGAAGGAAATGTTTGGAGGTGTCGACAAAAGAACAAGGTAAGCTCTAACTTTAAAACTTGATAGGTTTTGGATTTTGAAGGTAGGGTTAGGGAAGTGCTTGTCTGTGTTTGAGGAAGTTATGAGTAATGGAAACAATGTGGGTAGATTAGGAACCTAATGATGAGAGTTGGAGGGAATTGCGATTTTAGGGTTTTGGGTAATTTTGGAGTTTTGCTAAATGAGTGTAGGATTGAGAAATTAAAAGTGGAATTTGTGTTTAATAATGGAAATGTTATTCAAACTAATGTAGGGAACGTTGTTTGACACCCGAATCGAAGTTGAGCTGAGAGTAGACTTCGCAGATTTCAAGATAAGTGTATCAAATCACACTTACCTTAGTATGTCTTGCATATATATGGTTAAGAATATTTGATTAAATGTACATGGTCGTGATTGTGTATATCGGTTAAATGGATTAAGTGCACAATGTGTAAAATGTTGATATGCAAGAATGATAATGGTTGTGAGTATTTGACTTTGTGTTAAATGGATTATGTGCAAGTGGGTAAATGTTGGTGTGCTTGTAGTGATGTAACTGTATTACGTGCATTATGAGTTTTGAATGAAAATGATGAATTGAGTTATAATATAGTTTGATGGTAAGATGACTAAGATGATTTATATGTATACATTGTTAAAGATGCTTGTTATGTGGATCCATTAATGATGTGAGATTGAATAAATGTGTTACCTTATTGGGAATGATGCATGTGGCATGATTGGCATGAAAATGGTTATAACATTATCCATGCATCCATGACATGATGACATTGCATGAGCATGGTGTGACATGTTCATTTTGGGAAAAGATAAAAAGGAGAATTGCCCAATATATGTGAAAGAGCGAGAGCTCTAAGATATTAATAAAAATGGGAGTTGCCAAAAAGAATAAAAGAGCGAGAGCTCTATGAATAATGATAAAAAGGGGATTTGCACAAATTTGAAGAGAGAGAGATCTCTCAAAATAAATGAATAGAGAGCAAGAGCTCTCTAGTCAAAAATGTTAACTGAACCCCGGGCATTGTGCATGTGGATTGCATAAACATGTGCATTTGGCATTCATTACATTTAAATGATGTATGTTGTTGTTTCTAAAAATATGGACACTTGTGTAATTGTATGTAGTGAATGTTATGGTTATGCGAATGCTATATGTTTGGTTGATTTTGGTTTATGGGAATGCTTACGGTTAAATGCGATATTAATGGAATGGTAATTGAAAATGGACTTGAGTGCGAGTCTTGAGTGGTAATTGTGTTGGATATTAAACATGAAGTGATTCTTTATGGTTTGATGGTTGTGGGAATAGCTGGAAGAAGGGGAGATGTTTAGGAAATGGTTAGTGCAAATTGTTTCTAAGAACGTCCCACTTCCAGAGAATTTTAGGAAGGGTAGAGCAGGTTTTGGAATGGTTTACCCAAATTGTTCCCAAGACCGTTGCATTTACAGGGAGTTTTAGGAAGGGCCAAACGGGATTCGAAAATGTTTACTCAAACCGTTCCCAAAACCGTTTCACTTTTAGGGAATTTCAAAAGAGTCGAAACGGGTTTGAAAATGGTTTGGCCCAAACCATTTCCCAAACCATTTCAATTCATGGGATACTCAAGAAGGGGAAACGGGCTGTAGAACAATTTACCTAAACCATTCCCTAGACCGTTTCTGACAATAAAACAATGATGAACATAATTATTTAAGAAGAGAAATGAAAGGAATAACTAACTTAATACTTGAAAGTTAGGAACAAAATATGAATGATGAATCCCCGAATGATGAATCCCTGACCTTGGATAATCAATTAAGGGTTTATTAAAGTAGATAATAATTAGGATGATTTCCTGGATCTGTAGTACATAAAACATCTAACACCTTACCAGCGAGTACTTATGCATTAACTATATTGGTAAGTGTTGTAGTTACTCACGATGCAGTTGTGTTTGGGATGAATGTGCAGAGCGACAGTAGCGTGCGGTAGGACTTTGTTTTTAGTGGTTGCTAGCTGTGCGATACCGCTGACAAGGTCAATGCTTCTAGCTTTTGGGTTATACCATTCTTTTGTAAATCTATACAAACACTAGTATAGATAGATGATTTACATGCATTGTTTTAAAATCATTTCTATAGCTTCTGCATATTTATAGTTTGTCTTTGTAGATGGCCCAACATTGGTCGGGTTTTAAGTAATGCATGTTTATTTCTCTTTCTTATTTTCTTGGCTTGTTAAACTATTTTAAAAAGAAAAAATGGTTGCCCAAATTGTATATTTTATTTGAAAATGAACTATACGAATTTGGGCGCAACATGGCTACAAAGCATTTACTATCTGCATGAATGACTCGAGAGAGTTCAAACGTGAGAAAAAGAGATCATGTGCGAGTGGGAGATGTTGGAATTAGCAAATTCACCCATGACGAGTTTGAGTGGAACCGAGACCAAATACATATTAGTTAAGCCTTTGAGTCTATAATGTAATTGAGTATTACATATGTAGACTTATTGTGCAGGTTGTTCAATATATATAAGGGTTAAAAAATCCTAGTTGCCTAATAAGAAATGTAGTTACCTAAATTAAAAAAAATAAAAAATGAGTTTTTATCTACAAAGAAAAACTCATAGACAATTTTCTTCTTCCTTATCCCCTTTTGGCCATAAGCCTACAAAGAAAAAAAAACTAAATGTTTTTCTCACACGAATTCTTCATGAAGATCGTAGAAATACAATAAAACGGGTTGTCTGTATAACCTTCTCCTCACCATTCATGGTTGTAGTTGGAGGCAGCCTACAACATCATGCCTTCGAGGTATCTCACGAATTTTGTTGTGTTAATGAGGTTAGTGATTTTACGTATACGCAATTTACAGTATTTGACATTGTTTAATTCTATTGTGTCGAGATATCCTTTCAAGATTTATCAAAGTAATTAAATCATTATATACAACACTCTGTTGCATCCCAGACACAACTACTTTTCAAAAACTATGTGTTAATCAAACTTGTCAAGTGTGACAATATTATAAAATTACTTAAAACTACTTTAGCTTTATTATAATACATGGATAATTGATTGATTGATTAATTAATAAGTAGACAGTCTAATTACATTTTGCGGGCAAAGCCAACATTTAGGATCTATTTGTTTGAAGGAATTCATTTTTCAGAAAATATTTTTCTCATTTTTCAATGCTTGATACTAACAAAAAATAAATCAACAAAATTATAATTAAAAACTCAATAAAAAATACTAATTATGCTTAACAATTTTTAAATAATATTTTCTTATTTATAATATAAAATTATATATTTTTTATATTTTTAATATCCAAATATTAAATACTAAAATATAATTTCAAAAAATAAAATTCAAAAATATAGAAAATATACATAAAAAAAGTCAATTTCCATTGATCAAATACATGAGCTCACTAACACAAAGGACATCGGAATTGGGGGAGACGAGAACAAAACAAAACATTTAGACTCTGTTTAGTTGTAGAAAATGATTTTTGTTTTCTTCTTTCAGTTTTCATTTTCTTTTCCAAGTTTTTTAGTTTTGGTTTTCAAATTAAAAAACTAGAAAATAAAATATCTTGTTTGGATTGTAAATTCATTTTTTTTTGTTTTCCATTTTTATAGTGATATATAATTACATTTAATATAAAATATATAAATAAAATAAAATATTATAAAAAAATTTTGTTCATAATATTAAATTCAATGTCACCAATTAAAAAATAGCATAATATATAATTTAAATTAAAAAATTCATTAAAAGGAAATAATCTTAAGATCTATGTGCCTATTATTATAATCATTCCAAATTTGATTAGCTATATCATCTCTGACAGCATTCATTTGACCTTGTTGAGTCATATTAACCTGAATACCTTCTTGTGTCACTCCAACGCCACCTTCTTCGTTACTTTCGAATCCTTCAATGCCATATAATGCAAATAGTCTATCTGCTCTATCTTCTTTCCTGATAAAGTTATGTAGAGTGCAACAGACTATAGGAATTAATTTTTGACACCGTAAAGGATAACTCTGTATCAATTTTAAAATTGGAAATCTTCTCTTTAATACCCCAAAAGCTCTCTCTATAATATTTTGCAATGATGAATGCTTGTAGTTAAACAATTCATACTTTCTCCTAATTCTTCCATGTCCACAAAATTCATTCAGATGATATTTTTCCCCACGATATGGTGCTAAAAAACCAAGAATATTTGATAGCCAGCATCTACTAGGTAATAATAATCTGCAGATACGAATAATTCATCTAATTTTGTTAATATGAGACTAATAGTGTGATGATATGATTAGATAATAAACAACATAAGATAATCTAACCATTAGTCAGATAAGGGAATTCGTTTGATAGTCTTGCTATCGCATCAAGAAATACATGAGAATCATTTGCAGTCCCTTCCCATCTGGTATGTAACCCCCTAAAAATTTTACTAAGAAATTATGAGTGTTCGGCGGAAAAATGCTGAAGGTTAAGTCAGAAACGGCCTAGGAACGGCCAGTCAGGCCGTTCCATAACCGTTTGCTGTTCCAGGTAGTGTGAAATGGCCTATGGGAACGGCCTAATGGCCGTTTCCTATGGCCGTTTTGACTTTTCTGGTAGGTTAAAAATTTAAGACGCGAGTTATGTCGGGGAGAGAGAAAAGAACTGGGTATTCGACCTAAACCCTCCCAAACCGTCCCAAACCTTTCCTACACCTTCAAACCTCAATCCTAAGGCCTTCCCACCCAAGAATCTACCAAGAAACACCCACATTCCATCAATTATCCCCCTCTCAATTGATTTCTCTACACATTTGTGTTGAAGGAAAGAATAAGGTGACTAATTCTTCTTGCAAGCTGAAAAGTCGATAGAAATAAGCACATTGTATGGGGTTTTGTTGGGTTTTTGTTATAGAACATGAATCTACAAGCCTTTAACCTTGAAACATAGGTTTTAGCTAGGATAAAAGAGATAGGGTTTGTGAGAAAATGGGTGTTTTGTAGAAATAAGAGTGAGGGTAGGGAAATTTAACTTGAATTCGTGAATAATGCGTAGAATGTGGTTATATTGTGTGTAGGAATCGATATTCGGGACCCCAGTCAGAGGCCGGGCAACGAATTGGTACTTGAAACGCGAGGTAAGTGTTTTTCCACTTGCTTTAGTATGATGATTGTAGGAATGGTTGGTATTGTGATGTGAATGTTGTGTTGTTCGTATGTTCTTATTGTTTTGGATATGTTAAGTTGGAAGGTGTAAATTCTTAATTGTTTGGAAGTGGTAAATGAATATGTGTTGTTGTTGTATGCCTAAATGAATTGGGTGTGTTGATGTTTTGAATGGTGATATAGTTGTATTGAGGTATGTTGAGAATTGTAGAAATGCGAATATGAATGCTTCTGATTGTGATTATGGAAAGAATGGAAAGGATGTACTAATTGCTTTTGTTTTACACGTTAATGATGGGTGTAATGATACCGTGATTTAATGTGCTAAGATTTGAGCAAAATATATGTATTGTCTTGTGGAAATTGATGGCATTTCATGCATTATGGCATTTGGAACAGTATAAGCATTATTGCATGAGGATTATGATTTGAGGGGCTATGGCCCATATTAGCAAAGATGAGTGAAGTCTCTCTTTCGATAAGTTGTAAGGCAGAGATCAAGTGAAGTCTCTCTCTTATCGAGCGCTCAGTTTTAGGCAGCAGAGATCAAGTGAAGTCTCTCTCTAGCTAGCAAGTTAAAGGCTCCGGAGCAGTGCATTGTGTGTGTGCGTTTGCATAACCATATGCACGATTTGCAGTCATTCATTTAGCTATTAAATGACTGTGGATGGTATGTTGATCTAATATGGATGTTGAGAGGATGAATGTGTGAAGCCCTGAGTATATGCTTTGGAATGGATGATTGTAATTTGGTTAAGTTGTGTGAATGAGTTGAATGTATTGCTTGGATTTGTGTTTGGGTATGTCACTCTGGAAGATGGCATGTTTTGTGTTAAAATGAACTGTGTAATTGCTGGAAAAGGATGGCCTAATGTGTATTGAAATAGTTGGAAAGGTTGAGTGTTAAAATGCAATTTATTTTGTTTCCTATAAGTGCAAACGACCAGGGAACGACTAGGCTGGCCGTTTCCTATGGCCGTTTTGCCTATAAGTTGCTTCCAGGGGATTAGAACGGAAACGACCACTCTAGCCGTTCCCTTTGGCCGTTTCCCCTATCCTGATTTCTGAAAAAGGATTGCTATGATTGTTTTGAGTTAATATGTTTTATCCATAGATGTTCTAAGGTTAGCTGAATATATAGGTTATTGAGGCTAAGCTGCAGAGGCCGAAGACTCCCCTACACCCAGCATAATAATAACACTGAGGAACTGCTTATTGAGTATTTATAATACTCACCTGTGTTTTGCTAAATATTTGCTGATCGACAGTAGCCGGTGTTGGGACTTTACTTTTGGGCAGAGCGCACATGTGTGATACTTGCAGCAGGTCAGCTCCTAGCGGATTTTTGGGATACTTATACTTTTGCACGTTTGTATAGCCATACACAAGATAGTATAGGCTTACTGGCACTTGCATTATTTTAAACCGAAAATCATGGCTTCCGCATTTGTGATACTTTTTATTTTGTATCGTGTCGGTTTAAAGAAAATGCATGTATTCCACTTTTTGATTATATTTATATATATATGTGTTCTCAAATTGAATTGCGTTACTATTTTAAAAAGAAAAAAAATGGGTGCGAAAATTGTATTTAATGAAAAATGAATTTACCAAAAATGGGGTTCACACGGTATATATAAATGTAAACATCGTATCGAAAGAACACTCTGCCATAATATTTTGAGTAACAAGGGTGGCTTTTCTTCCATGAAAAGTTTTCTACTTAGAAGCTGAAGCCCAAGCAGCCACATGAGTTCCATCAATAGCGCCTATGCATTTCTAAAAAAAATATTAACACAATTCATATTAAATTAAAATATATGTAAATATAATTAATATTAGTTTACCTGAAAATATGGAAACCAAATTGGACTATTTTGAATTTCAGGTTGTATATCACCTCTATTTATTGGTTTGATAAAATCAATTCCCAAAGTGGCTAACGCTCTTATCATCATTTTAAACCAGTAATGCACTGTGGCAGTAGAATGTTGAAACTGTTCTATAACAATTCTCTGTGTTGTGCTATGATAAAATCAATTCCCAAAGTGGCTAACGCTCTTATCACCATTTTTGGAACCCACAACTTTTTCACAATAGTTGTTCTCCTTGAAGCTAAGCAAGTATGAGCACTATGACCAATTTTTAAACATATATCACACTTAGGCAATTTCAAATTCAATCTCTTTTTCTTGTGATCAAGCTTGTTAACCAATGGTTTCTCATGCTCAAATTCATCACACCCAAGTCCACATCTAGAAAGTGTATATCTTTGCATAGTTATCATTTTCTCAAACTTCTCACTTCCATTAGTGTGCTTACCAGTGATGATACTAAGTTCCTCTTTAGCCTTCTCAAGTTGTTATTTCAACTTATCAAATTCAAGCGTACAAATAGAATGATCATTTGACTTATTCAAGGATGCAAGCAATTCTTCATTCTCACTCTCTAGCAATTTAGTCTTCTTCCTAAGCAACTTATTAGCCTCAATTGCCTTAGAATAATTAGCATGTAAAGACTCAAGTGCATCAAACAATTCATCATCATTAGTTGAGTGATTTACCTCATTTTCCTCATCACTTGAGGATGATTCAAATGTCATAAGAGCAAGATTGCTTGTCTCCTCTCTTTCTTCCTCCTATTCATCACTCCAAGTAGCTATGAATGACTCTCTATACTTGACTTTATCCTTTTCATATGGATGCTTTGAAGAGCCAATTCTACAATCTTTTTGGTGATGACCACGTCTTCCATAATTATAGCATGTGTCATCATTCTTCTTATAGTTTGATGAGGAACTCTTCTTGTAATCTCTTTTAGAGTCATTCTTCAAGTCTTTCCTTCTTATCTCTAAGAGTGATTTATATTTTCTCACATTATTACCATAAAGAATAACCTCTTCATCATCTATCTCATAATCTAGCTCATCACAACTCTCCTTATTGCATGCCTTTAGAGCTATACTCTTTTCCTTCTCCTTAGCTTTAGTCTTAAGATATCTTCACTTGAGAACTATTTCATAGTTCAAGAGTGATCCCACTAGAGCACTAAATCAAGTGAGTTCAAGTCATTTGCCTCAATGATTGCGGTGACCGTTGCATCCCACTCCTTGGGAAGTGACCTCAAAATCTTATTCACTCTATTACTTTCAAGAATTGGTTTTCTAAAAGAGGCAAGTCCATTGTTGATCTCCGTAAACTGATCAAGCATAGAAGTGATTCCCTCAGCTTCCTTCATAGAGAAGAGCTCATAATCATAAAGGAGCATCTTTATCTTTGTATCCTTTACTTGAGTAGTACCTTCATGAGTTAACTCAATAATCTTCCATATCTCCTTTGCATCCTCGCAAGAGGCTATGCGGTTTAAGTCCTCTGGATTCAAAGCACAATATAACAATTGCATAGCTTTAGAGTTTGTTTGCTCATCTCTTCAATCTTTATCATTAAACTCCCCTCCTTCTTTCGCTCACCATTGCTTGTCATAGGAACATTGGGACCAATGGCTATCACCTTCTATAGTTCAATATCTTGAGACTTCATAAAAATCATCATCCTTTTCTTCCACATCATATAATTCAAGCCATCAAAGAAGGGTGGTCAATTTGGAGCATAACCATACACTTCGTTGCTTTCACCAAAGTTCAAAGCCATCTTCAATCTTCTAGCTTTAGGATGTTAAGCCTTCAAACAATAGTTCTAGCTCTGATACGAACTGTTGGACCAAGATTGGCTCTAGAAGGGGGTTGAATAGAGCTAATAGGACTTTGATCCTTTTTGCGGAATTTTGATTAAGGCTTAGTGGAATGAAGGAAAGCAACAATGAACACAAACAATTTAGAGTGGTTCGGCACTAACCTTGCATACTCCACTACCTTAGTACCTCTTCTAAGGATTTCCAAACACTTCACTAAGTATCACTTTCTAGCTAAGTGAGAACTCTTTACACATTTACTTTCTAGTTAAGTGAGAACTCTTACAACTTCACTTTCTAGTTAAGTGAGAATCCTTGAATCAAATTACAAAGCTTTACAAACTAAACAAGACAACTCTAGGTTGTATGAAGAACAATAATACAATCTTTAAGCTCAAATGAGTTTTTCTCTCAAGGTAGATGTTTGGAATGTTTTGAATCTTTTCCTTTATGTTTCTCTCTTGTGTTTTCTGCCAAATGCTGAGGTTTTGAAGCCTTAAATACCTTCTCTTTAAGATATACCCGTTACTCAAAAGTTGGGCATCTTTTGGAACATTGGAAGTAGTAATAGTTGCTGCAGAGAGCTTTTCTAGTCGACTAATATTTGAATTTTTGGTTGACTAATATAATTTTTGTTGACTAAAATCAGCTCTGGTCGACTAATATGGTTCTGCTCAAGTAAAGTAAGTTCTATAAATTTTTTGCCTTGAATCCAATGTCCAGTTACTCGACTAAATCCTATTTTAGTCGACTAATATTCCTTTGCTTCCAATTGGTCGACTAGCATCTTTCTGTAGTCGACTAACAATCTTTCTGTTGAGTTTCAACGGTCATATTCTGACCCATAATGATTGAGTAGTAGTTCTATGATGATTTCTTTGAGTAAGCTCGGATTTTGGTCGACTAACATCCTTCTTGGTCGACTAACTTGACCTCTTTCCACAATTAGCCGTTACAAATGAGATTTTGACTTATAGACTTTATTCTGGTTAACTAACCACCAATTTAGTCGACTAATATTATTTTTGGTCGACTAAAATTAGTCTGGTGAACTAAACCATGCACCAATTGAGTAAAACTGATTCTAGAATGCTTGTTTGATTTCACAGCTGCACTTGGTCGATTAATCTTCATTCCACTCGAGTAGAATCATGTCCAGAGACATTTTTTTGAGCAACAACTTGATTTGATTTCATATTTGATCAACACTTCTTCAACCTAAGTTCTCCATCCCCTTTTAATGTAAGTTAATGAGATCTAACCTGTTGGAAATTACAAATGCAATCTATTGTGTTTATTTTACAAACCCAACATAGTGGAAAACATGAAAACACTGATTTCACCCATAAACATCATACAAACATTAAGACCTAGAAAAATCAAATGCATAGATTAATTACCTTTCAAGTGTGTTTTACTAATAACTCTACAGAACCACCAAGTACCGAGCAAACTCATGCCAACCAAAAGGATATCTTCATATGTGAACTCCAAATTCCTTTAAGTCCATTTTCGATAAATATGATTTTTTGCAACCATGTTTTTTCTTTTTACGAGACAACAATTTGAAATTATAATTCATAATTTCAAAGAGACGAAATATCATCTGTGATATATATAAAACCATTGTGGCATACATGCATTCTTTTTAAACTGGTCAAATACAAAATAATAATAATATCAGAGTGTGGAAAACGAGGTTCACGGTTTAAAACAATGCAAATGCCAAATAATCCTATACTATCATATGTATGGCTATACAAATATCAAAATGTGTAAGTCCAAAATATATCAGGATGCCGACCTAGCCTGCCATGTATCACACGTCTAGCTCCCCTCCAAAAGTGGTCCCAGCTGCTACTGACGATCTGCATAGATTCCAGCAATGACAGGTGAGTACATTTTTCAATACTCAGTAAGTTTTCCCTTAGCGTCTCTACATGCCGGGGTGCAAGGGAGACATCGGCCATTCCGGCCTTATTCC
>CANYCX014168393.1:0-22231 GCA_948193385.1 Breynia disticha f. nivosa
CCCTTTTGTTTTTTTTTAAATGATTGTGTAGGTATAACAGGATTTGCCACGAGGAGGATTCAAGAACATACTTCACAAACATTGATTGTTCTAAACATATGTTTAAAAGAAATGTATTTTATTTTTACATTTCAAATTGTATTGTTTAATAACTCTTTTCTGTATCCATGTTTATATTGCAACTATTTGAAAGGTTTTAATAAATGTTTCTTTATTTTTTAGATTTGAAATTGAAATTAGGGTTGGTTTTGAATATTCGAAAAATATTGGTTTTAATTTTGAGTCTCATAAAAAATCTTTCCCTCTATCACATCTAGTAGTACTCGTAGCTCCCTTAAAGCAAACAATGATTCTGTCTTGAAAGTCATTGTGCCTGGTTGTTCTTGCATCTTCCGACTTAGTGAATTCTCCACAACATTTGCTTTTCCTGGATGGTATTCTATATTGTAGTCATAATCCTTAATCAGTTCTATCCATCTCTGTTGCCTCAAGTTGAGTTCTTTTTGGGTGGTCACATACTTGAGGCACTTATGGTACATGAAAATCTTGAATGTTTCCCCGTATAAATAGTGCTCCCATACTTTCAGTGCGTGTATGGTGGCTGCCAGTTCCAATTATGCATTGGGTAATTACCCTCATAAGGTCTCAACGGTCTTGAGGTGTAAGGTATCACCTTCCCTGCTTGCATCAAAACTTCCCTAAGTGCGGAACTAGAGGCATCCGTATACACCAGATACTCTACTCCCTCGGATGGCAATACTAAGATTGGAGCACCACTCAGTCGTTCCTTCAGCTCCTCAAAACTCTGCTGGCACTACTCACTTCACCTAAAAGGTGCATTCTTCTTTAATAATTTTGTCATAGGTCTAGCTACTCGGGAAAACCGTCTAGCCCCAAAAAACTACAGATCTCAATTGTGTTCTTAGGAGGCTCTCAGTCCTTCATGGCTTTGATTTTTGAGGGATCTGGTTGGACTCCATGACGTGATATCACATGCCCTAAGAATACCACCTCGTCCATCTAAAACTCACATTTGTTAAACTTGGCATACAACTTTTTGTCTCTTAGGGTTTGCAGGGCGACCCTCAGATGCTCCCAGTGTTCCTCCCTATCTCTAGAATAGATCAAGACATCGTATATAAATACCACCACGAACTAGTCTAGATACGTTGGAATATTTGATTCATCAACACCATGAAGTTGGCCATTGTATTATTGAGCCCGAAAGGCATGACTGTGAACTTAAAGTGTCCGTACCTGGTCTGGAAAGTCGCCTTTAAAATTGAGGATTCTTTGATTCTTAGCTGCCAATAGCCTAAGTCAAGTCAATTTTTGAGAATACCATTGCTCCATGCAATTGATCTAAGAGATCATCAATCCTTGGTAAAAGATACTTGTTTTTCATTGTCAAGCAGTTAAGTTGTCCAGTAATTCTTCCAATTGCTTCTTTAACTCTCTCAATTCTACCGATTTCATATGAAAAGGCGCAGTGGAAACAGTGGCTACTCTAGGTATAGTCTCAATGTGGAAATCAAACCCGATAAGTCCTCAGGAAACATACCACAAACTCCCTCACGATCTCACCTCACTCACCTTCAGAGTGTGACATTCAAGTCCACCACACTTGCTAGAAAGGCCTCACAGCCTTCTGTCATCCAGCAAAAAGCGGTCATAGCTAAAATCAGACATGTAGGTACTGTTCGTCTCTCACTAGCCATGATTATTTTCTTCTCCCTTTCAACCACAATACGCACCTCTTTTGTAAAATAATCGACCAAGCTCGATTCTTAGACAACCAATCCATGCCCAGTATCAAATTTAAATCTCGCATCAGAATAACAACTATGTTTGCTCTGAGCCTCTTCTCTCCCATGATCAACTCAAAGTCCTGAACTACAGTGCTAACCACTAGTACATCCCTTACTAGTATAAATACTACTATAGAATAACCTAATGGCTCTATAGGGCCCTGAACCCAATTAACAATGTTCTAGTTGGCAAAAGAGCAGCTTGTTCTGGGGTCAAACAAAGTAAGAGTATCAGTATAGAAAAGAGAAATAGTACCAGTGATCACGTCAGGGTGATCTGTCACCTCCTCTTTAGTCATAGCGAAGACCCTAGCATGCGGTGCTAGCGCAATAGGAACCTGGGAAGCCCTCCTCACCTACCAATAAATCAGCTGCTCCTCCTCTGCCTCTGGTAGTAGTGGTCCTGTTCTCTCCCACACTGCTCAGGCGAACAGACACATTTTCCTCCACCTCTTTCCTTGGTGGACAATTCCTTGCCATAAAGATAGAAACTGGGTCCCATTAGACCATCATAACTGGCAAAAGTTGTCGCTCTTGCTGAATAAGGTCCTCTTCCTTGGCCTGTACCTCTATAAGTCTGTTCCTTGCTACGCTGCTGACTGGTGGTGCACTAGAACTAATGGACACCCTCTAACGCTTACTGTCTTCCTTCTTCGTCTCATTCATCACCTCCTCAAAAGTAGAGGTTGCCTCAAACATTAGCTGCTAGGTTGATGGCTTGGTAAAAATCCTCTTATATATGACTAACCATAGGCCCCGACTGAATCGATCTTTATACATCTTATTTGTAGCAGTCTCCTTAAGGGCATATTGAGATAGTCGAGTAAACTGCCTCTCGTACTCAGCCACTGTCATAGTCCCCTGCCTTAAGTTAAAAAACTCCATCTTCTTACAGTCTTGATAGGTCTAGTGTGTAAACTTCTCAATGAACACACGTACAAAGTCATCCTAAGTAAGTGTAAGTGGTTCCTCCTTCCCCTCTCCTACCAGTACAAGGCATCCTCCTCTATCAAAGATACCATGTACTTCAATCTCTGCTCAGGAGTATAGTCCAGACGATCGATGAACCCTCTCAGATAACTTTAGCCACTCCTTTGTAACCTTTGGATCGATGGTTCTAGTGAATACTTTGGCTCCCAGTCGTCAGATCCGCTAATAATTCTTGTCTTGCTCCTCATGAGCCCTTAGGGCCCTTTAAACATGAGCCTAAAGTATCTGGGTTTGAGTAGCCTGATCAGTGGCCGCGACCTATGCAGTTGCAGCCTGAGCAGCCTGAGCAGCTGTGGCCTGAGTGGCCTGCTGCATCATGTCTAGGAACTGCTTGAACATGGGATGTGGTGGTACGAGTGGAGGTGGAGGCTATCCATCGTGTTGAGACTCAGCCATATGCCCATGCACTGACTCTAAGGACTCCATTGGGTCGGGAATGTGGTCGTCTCTAGGATCCATCCTAAAGAATAGAAAGAGAAAAGTATATTTGTGAAACCCCTACTTTTCAAAATCGTGTAAATTTTACAAAACATTTCAATAGTTATGCAAATGCCCCGAGGAATCTACTCCCCGTTTTGATACCACTAGATGTGGCGCTCAAAATGCAAGACTGACTTTCCTTAATATTAGTCCATTTATTTGTTTTCTACCCATATATATAGTTTTATATATTTTTTATTAACATGATAACTGTAATCCGTATGCCATATACTGACAGCAACTTGTTAAAAATTTTGAATACCGTTTGGAAGAAAATGAAGGGAAAACATAAAACATTTCTATAATATAACCAGTTTTACGAAATGCAGTTTGTGAAAAAGAAAATTTGTGGATGAAATCCCCACCTCACAGCGGTACTCTAAAGTGTGTCCAAATGAATAGAGTAGAGTAAGAAGATCGTCTATGGAGCAACCTCCTCGTTTGTAATACACAATCACAACCATTGAAAGATATGAGTACAAAAATTCAATAAGAGTATGTCCCTGTCTTCACTTACCTATTCATATGGAGTCTAATACACTCGTTCATTTATTCTCCCGCACATTTCATTACATATTTTTCTCATTTATTACACCAAAGGTGTTCTATTCTCTTTTTCTTAATTTATAAGATACATCACCTAGGTGTTTGATTTAAGTTATATATAGTGTTATTATCTTTACAAAAGTTAATTCTCAGGTCCGTAAATTAACCCAGTTCATGTACCATCTCTAAGATAGTTTAAGGTTTGGTTTTCTAGGTCAAACTGCCTTTTGGACCCTATTAACGTATGTTTAAGACCAGGGGTAAAATACATTATTCTTGGGGCCAAATCCAAAAAATCTAGAAATGAATAATGTATGTTTACCATAGAATAATGTATGTTAATACATTTAACTTATGTTATTCATGGTGGGTCATGAATAACGTACGTTATTCAACCCATTAATGTACGATAATAAAGTGTAGAAGCATATTTTTAGCATTTCCAACCTCTGATTCATTTTACCTTCTTCCTTAACTTCTAAACCTCCTAACATGGTTTGGACTATATTAAACTTATTTTGGAACTTAACTTTGAGGGCATTACAAGGAGAGTGTAACGAGAGAGATAATGGTTGGAATAAATGAACGAGTGTATTAGACTTTATATGAATAGGTAAGTGAGATGAGGGACATATGCTTACTGAGTTTTTTGTACTAATGTTTTCTTTTGTGTGTTTATGTACTACAGACAAGGAGGATGCCCTATAGACCATACACACTCTCTACGCTATTTTTTGACTATTGGGGACATTCGCTGTGAGGTCCAGATTTCCTCCACACTTTTGGTTTTTGACAAACTGTATTTTGTAAATTGTTAATTTTAATTTATTTTGAAACACACTGTGTAGGGATTTTCCCCAACACGCATTTATTTTGGTTACATTGCATATAGTAGTGGTTATATTTCCATGTGTTTCCTTTCAAATGATATTCGAAAGCATTTTCTATGAGTGATGCTTGTACCTGGCAGTCACATTTTAGTCATTATGTTCAAAGAAAAGAGATAAATGAGAAAAAGGGAAAAAGGGATAGGAGAATCCTATTTAGGTTAATAATACTGGGAAAACACTCTCGAATTTTGAGTGTCATATTTATTGGTATCATATCGAGGGAGTAGATTCCTCACGGCATGCGCATAATTGTTGAAATGTTTTGAAAAATTTGCATGATTTTCAAAACAGAGGTTTCGCAAATCTACCTTTCACTTTTATTCTTTAAGATGGATCCCAAAGACAACCACATTCCTGACCCAATGGAGTCCTTGTAGTGCAGAGATATACAGCTGCACAAGCCACGACTGGTGCTCAGGCTGCTCAGGCCCAGATACTTCAAACTCAGGCTTAGAGGGACCCAAGGGCTCATGATGAGCAAGACAAAAATTATGAGCGGATCCGACGACAGGGGGCAAAAGTATTCACCATCACCAGCGATCTAGAGGTTGCTGAGGAGGGCCTAAAGACTACTAAGAGGGTCATTAGTCGCATGGACTGTACTCTAGACCAGAGATTGAAGTATTTGGTATTTCTGCTATAGGAGGATGTCTTGTACTTGTAGGAGAGGGTTCCAGGGAGCAAGGAGGAAGCACTTACACTTACCTGGGATAATTTTGTATTAGTGTTCACTGAGAATTTTACACCCCAAACCTATCAAGACCGCAAGAAGATGGATTTTCTCGACTTTAGGCAAGCGAGTGTGACCGTGCCTAAGTACGAGAGGTAGTTTACTCGACCGTCTCAATATTTCCTTTAGGAGATTGCTACAGATAAGATGTGTAGACATTGGTTTAACTAGGCCTACGATTAGACATACAGGAGAAGATATTTATCAAGCCATCGACCTACCAGCTGATGGTTAAGGTAGCAATTGCTGGTGAGGAGGTGATGAATGCGAGAAATAAGGAAGTCAAAAAGCGTTAGAGGGTGTCTAGTAGCTCCAATGCACCCACCGGATAGCCCAACTGTGGGATACAGACTTATAGAGAGTAGGGATAACTTTATGTCTCATAGAGGTCCTTATTCTATGAGAGTTGCGACTTTTCCATTTATAATGATCCAAGGGCACCCAATTGTTACCACTGCAGTCAGTTGGGACACTTTTCTGGGAGTTGTGCTTATGCATTGGTGTACAGGAGAGTGCTTCGGCCCGCCCTAGTAGTTTAGGAGTGAACTGAACCACCGCTACTAGAGGCAGAAGGGGAGCTACCGCTTCCATGTGTAGGTCAGGGGGAGTTCCTAGGGTCCTGCCACCCCAACACCTATGTCATGGTGTATGTCATGAATAGAGAGGAGGTTACCAATCGCCTCGACGTCATTACGGGTACTATTTTTATTTTCCATGCTAATGTACTTGCCTTGTTAGATTTCATAGTAATTTGCTTTTTTATAAACCAAGACTTTGTGAATTGGGCTCCAGGTCCAATAGAGCCACTAGGCTATTCGATAGTAGTATCTATACTTGCAGGGGACATATTAGTTGTTAGCACTATAGTCTAGGATTGTGAGCTAGTTTTGGGAGAGTAGAGACTCAAAGTAGACCTATTTGTCATTTCGATGCGAGATTTTGATGTGATACTGAGTATGGACTAGTTGTCTAAAAACAAGGCTGTGGTTGATTGTTTTGCGAAGGAGGTGAGTACTGAGGTCGAGGGGGAGAAGAAAATAATCATGGTGGGTGAGCATTGAATAGTACCTACATGTTTTATTTTTTTTATGACTGCTTTCTGTTGGATAAGAGAAGGATGTGAGGTTTTCCTAGCCATTGTAGTGGATTTGACTGTAACACCTTTCGTGGCGAGTGAAGTGGAGATTGTTAGAGAGTTTTCAGATGTATTTCCAGAGGACTTACTAGGTTTGTGGATGCCTAGAGAGGTTAACTTTGATATTGAGATGTGCCCACAGCTGCCGTTACCAGTAGCGTTATCTAGGTTTGTGGAGCTATTTCAATACATCCTTGAGAAAGTCAATGTGGTAAAGAGATGCGTGCAGGCAACTCAGGATCGCCAAAAGAGTTATTTTGACCGGTACCATCGAGAGATAGAGTATCAAATTAGGGATAAAGTGTTCCTCAAGGTTTTTCCGCATAGAGGCATAATCAGATTTGGGTGAAGAGGAAAGTTGAGTCCGAGGTATGTGGGTTTCTATGAGATTACAGACGGGGTTGGACCACTTGCCTATCGACTCCAGTTACCAGTAGAGTTATCCAGACTCCACAACATCTTCCATGTATTGATGTTGAAGAGGTATCGGTCAGACCCTAGTCATGTGCTTCAGGCATAAGAGTTGGAGGTTGCTGAGGATCTAACCTACAAGGAGGAGCTAGTGAAGATTCTATACCGACAGATTCGACAATTTTAGAATTATAAGTTTCTAATGGTTGAGGAGAAATGGAATTTCCACTCGCCTAAGAAGGCTACCTAGGAGGTAAAGAGTGACATGAGAGTGTGGTATCCACATCTCTTTCTAGAGGCATCAGATTCACAACGAGAATGAAGTATGCTTCAAGTTCTATAGTTGTTTAAAATTTGAATGCTTTGAATTGGACAGATCCTAGGTTAGAAAATGACTTGAGACGAGGTAAGTTCAGAATCTAACTGAGATTATTGAGTTTTTAGAATATGGGTGGTATCGATTTAATTGATTTTGTGTAAAAGTTCAAAAAATGTGAGTTTTAATATGTTTTAGTGAGATTAGAGAGAGGCTAGGGAAATGGTTTGCGAATAATGTGGGGGTTGTGTTCACTAAGCATAAGCTTGAGGGTCTAGACGTGAGATTGGTGTTAATGTTGTGATTGTGGTTTGAAATCATGTAGGTAACGTTGTACGAGACCTAGATCGACATTGAGCGTTTAGCCAACTTTACGAAGCTTGAGGTAAGTGCATCGATTCACACTTACCATTGTAGGTTTTGCTTCAGAATGGTTAACTACATTCGATTGAACAAGAACATGTTTAAATGTTTGGGTAGAGTGTCGTTAAAATAGATTTGAATGATATGTTTGTATTTATGGATTGGTTGTTGTTGTAGATTGTGTTGGTTGTGTGAATTTTGACTTAATGATTGATCATGTTGGTGATTATGTCGGATATGATGTTACATTGTTTTGTTGAGGAAACTACGATTTGTAAGAGTTGTATGGAAAATGTGTAAAGGGGATATGTGGGAATGAGTTGTTGTTCTTATTTGGTTTATGTTCAATGGCTTTTATGCAAGTGGGCAACCACGATTTATTTTGTGATGTTTGCTATGGAAATGTGTGGATTACAAAATGGGAAGGGAACTTGTACGTGGAATATGGTGTATTGTGAAATCATCATAGGGGTGTTAAAGTGACTTAATGATTATGACTTGACTAGCTTGATTAGGTTAAAATGTTTGATGATGGATTTAAAATTATTACATTTCATTTATACATGTCATATAGACATATCATCAAAGGGGAATTTCCAACCGAGCGAATCTAAAAAACAAGGGGTATTGCCAATCGACCGAGAGCTCATATTAAAGGGGTATTGCAAATCGAGTGGGAGCTCACATTAAAGGGGTATTGCCAAATCAAGCAAAATATCGAAATTAAGGGGAAATTCCAATTTATGAGAGTGGACTCTCTCACGTGCAAGATAAATAAACAAAGACATAGGGGCATGCATTCGTGTGTTGTGCACTTGCATTCGCACTTATGTAAACATTCATTTGAAATTGTTTAGTATGGTTATGATTGTGGAATGGGTAAAAATGTGTTAGAAATGGTTGGAATGTTGTTTTCTTTGAATGTGGGGAATATGAGTGTTTTGTGAATTGGTTGACAAATGCTATAAAGGCTGCTGGTAATGATGATGAATTGATGTGTGTATGGTTTGGAATGAGGTGTGTATGATATGGACGGTTTGTAAATATGTATGTGTTGAATGTTGTGGTTTTTGTTAAAGTCTGCAGAAGAAAGTTGTATCGATGATCTAGTAAATGTATGACAATTAAGTAAAACTAAGATATGAGTTCTTGAGCTTAGATAATGCACTAACAAATGATGAACCAAGTATTGCTAGGGTGTTTTCATTTATTCGGATAATACACTAAGGATTATTGAACTAAATAATGTAGGATGAATTCCCTATCCTTTATATCTAAAGCATCGAGTACACTTTACCAACGAGTACTTTAGTATTAACTACCTTTGTAAGTGTGTCATAAGTGTACTTACTAGGTATTTAGTTACTCACGTGCATGTATGTTTGTCATGATTGTGCAGAGCGATAGTTGGTTCGGACGAGACTCACTTTTAGGCAGGCTGAGGTGGTGATACAGTGACCACTTAGGTTGGCTCCCAGCTTGCATTTTGAGGTTTATCATTTTATACCCACCTTTGTAAATCTATACGCACTTTCGTATACAAAATGATTTGCATTCGAATTGATTATAAATCAAACCATTGCTTTCGCATGATTTTCATAGTTATCCTTCAATTTTTATAGATCGATCATGGTCATCCTATATTTTAAATGAAGCATGTTTACATGTCCCTTATTTGATTCATATCGTTTAAAGAATAAAAGGCTGCCAAAATTACATATTTTATTGAAAATGAACTTTATGAATTCGGGCGCGACAGTTGATGTTGTGGAACCACTAACTAAATAATATTTTGAAGTTTGTTTTGATGATCCATTACAAGTTACTTTATTACAGAGTCTATTTTAGAACACACTTCAGGATCATGAAAGTAAATGGGCGCTGCTATGGGAATTGCACCAGTACATGTTTGATTTGAGAAAATTACAAAGTGCACCAATCATGCCTCAATAGGTGAAGTTAGAGCCCACAAAAAATCAATTGAAGTCTTCTGTTATTGAACTACCTATCCTTGAGTTAAAAACTCTTTTGGACCATTTGAAGTATGCCTTTTTGTGTGCAAATGAGACATTGCCAGTTATTATATCTAATAAACTGAGCAATATAGAGGAGGAAAGCATTGTTAGAGTATTGAAGGAATACAAGGAGGCCATTGGATGGACCATTGTTGACATTAAGGGTTTGGGTCCTTCTATTTGCATGTATAGAATTTATTTTGAAAACGATTGTAAACTATGAAGGTAGCCACAACGACGATTAAATTTTCCAATGATGGAAGTTGTTAAGAAGGATGTTCTGAAACTTTTAGATGCGGGAGTGATGTATGCCATATCTGACAGTCAATGGGTAAGTCTGACTCAAGTAGTTTCAAAGAAGACAGAAATTACTGTGGTAAAAAACAAGATGGAGAGCTCGTTCCTACTAGAGTGCAAAATAGATGGAAGGTCTGTATCGACTATCGTACACTCAATGCGGCAACAAGCAAAGATCATTTTCCTTTACCGTTTGTTGATCAGATGTTGGAATGGTCAGCTGGACAGTCTCATTGTTGTTGTTTGGATGCGTATTTTGGATTCCATTAGATATTGGTTGTGATAGAAGATCAAGAGAAGACGACGCTTACTTGCCCCTTTGGTACGTTCGCTTACCAACGTATGCCATTTGGTCTCTGTAATGCGCCTACCACTTTTCAACACTGTATGGTAAGCATTTTCTCAAATTATGTTGAGTATATCATTGAGGTTTTTATGGACAACTTTGCTGCCAATGGTGATTGCTTTTCTTCCTGCCTTGAGAATTTGACAAAAATATTATAAAGATGTGTTGAGTTTAACCTTGTTTTAAATTATGAAAAATGCCATTATATGGTTGAAAACGGTATAATCTTAGGTCATGTAGTATCTGGCAATGGTATTGAAGTTGACAGAGCAAAGATTGATGTAATTCAAACTTTGCCTTATCTAACCAACAACAAAGATATATGTTCTTTTATTGGCCACACTGGTTTTTAACGCAGGTTCATTAGAGATTTCTCCAAAATTGCAAACCCAATAGGCCATTTATTACAAAAAGATGTGGACTTTAATTTTCATGATGCATTTTATACTACTTTTGATTTATTGGAGCATAAGTTCTAAAACTCTAGATCATGCACAAATCAAATATTCCACGACTGAAAAAGAATTGCTTGTTCTGGTTTTTGCCTTAGAGAAATTTATGTCTTATTTGTTGGGAACTAATGTAATTGTGTTTTCTGACCATTCTGCTTTAAAATATTTGATGTTCAAAAAAGATGATAAGCCTCATTTACTCATATGGATCTTGCAATTGCAAGGATTTGACATTGAAATTAGGGACAAAGCAGGTTCAAAAAACACAGTGGCTGACAATCTGAGTAAATTACCTCACATTATAGATGACAACAAAAAGGTTAACGACAAATTTTTAGACGAAAACCAGTACAAGGTTAGTTCAAAAACGCCTCAACAAACTGGTTTCCAGACAAGGCAAATTTCTTGGTTTCCATATAGTTTCCAGACGATTCCAGCTGTGCACAAAAAGATAAACTAAGGAAAATAGTTGAATCTGGCCTTTATTGGCCCAACATTTTTAGAACTCTTATCTATTTTGCAGGTCATGCCAAAGATGCCAAAATTTAGGTAACATTGGTCGAAGTAATGAGATGCCTCTCACAACGATTTTGGTGTATGAAATATTTGATGTGTGGGACATCCTCTGCATAAGGCCATTTCCTTCCTCTTTTTGTTTTCATTATATTATTTTGGTTGTGGATAATGTATCAAAGTGGGTTAAAGCGAAGGCCACTAGTACTAATGGTACACCAAAAGCAATCATTAGTGACAGAAGGACACATTTTAGTAACTGGAAAGTGAGTGAGCTGTTCAAGAAATATGGAGTACCACATCAAACCTTTATGGCATAACATCCACAAACGAACTATCAGGCCAAAGTTTCCAATAGAGAGATAAAACCTATATTGGAGCATACTATCAATCCGAACACAAAAGATTGGAAAATGAAGCTCGATGATGCCCTTTGGTCTTACTGCATTGCCTTTGAGAATCCATTAGGTATGTCTCATTACCGTATGGTTTATGGAAAATCCTGTCATTTGCCTATACAGATTGAACATAGAGCATACTAGGTGATAAAGAAATACAAAACTAACATGGATGCTTGTGGTCAACATAGGAAACTGCAATTGCAAGATCTTGAAGAGATTAGGAATAATACTTATTTGAATGCCACTATTCAAAAAGCGTGAACAAAAGCTCTTCATAAACAAATAATTATCTTTAAACAGTTCTCTGTAGGTCAAAAGGTTTTACTGTTTAACTATACTCTTAAAGTTCACACAAGAAAACTGAAGTCCCAATGGGTAGGCCCTTTTGTTGTTGCGATTTATGACCATGGTGCTATTGACATTCATAATCTAGATACAGGTAAAATCTTCAAGCTAAACAGACAAAATTTGAAACCTTATTACGAGGGATTCTAGCTGCACACTATTGAAATGGTATCCCTAAGCATTTCGAATGATTCACCGCGATGCACGACAACCCGTCTAATTATAGAGATGTTAAAAGAATCATTCTTGAGAGGCAAAACAAGTTTATTTGACTTTGCATTTTCTTTGAGTTACTTAATTTTTGGCCATTTTTATTTATTTGTCTGTGTTTTCAATAATTTTTGTCATGTTTTTTTTATTTATAGAGTCGTTTTGAAATTAAGTGTTCGTAGAATTTGTATGTTTTTCACTATGCTTATCTAATTCATAATATGGGATTTTGATGAGGGAGAAACAATGCAAAATAGTAGCTGACTCGGTTGATCATAGACTACGCGTGGTCATGCCGACAACGTGTAGTCCACACCCACCATACGTACTTTCAAAATAACGTGTGAACAGTGGTTCTCCTCCCTCAAATGTTCAAAAACCCTAAAACCATCTCCATACACAAAAAACCACCATCTCTGCCATAAAAAATCAATCCCCAGCTGCCACATTGCCCAGAAAATGTCCCCAAGACGTAGGTCCACACATAACTCACAAAACTCAACCCAATCTACTGCTTTAGATGTCTTTACACCTTCAAATTCACCTCCTCAAGCTTTTAACCATGGAGGATAACTGCCAACTTGTCGCTTCACTAGGTTCAGTAGCCACCATGAGCCAACACCACCATCGATGGAGGTACCGGTCGACTCTATAGACACCGAGGCCGATGCTCCAGCCATCTCCTTAACAGAACAACAAAAGACACTAAATATGCTACTCAATCCTACTTTTAGGGAAGAAGAGGATCCCAACCCAGAACATTGAACTCAAAGGAGCTGCCTCCATCCGCTCTCAGCCCTCTAAGAGCGTCGAAATCCCACTATAGTTGTGGTTGGAGCCGACTATAGGGGGTTCACTTTATAGAACAACAAACACAGCTATGGGTAGATGTGTTCTAAGGCCATCTATCCTGGTAAGTATGTTCACTCTTCTATTATGTTTATTGAAGGCATGTCGTTATATGGAGATAGAGTTGCTGGATTAGGATTGAGCAGTTATTTTGGTTGGTTATTGCCTGTGTTTATCAAATTATGTCGTGAGTTCTTTATGTTGTTTAAATTTCATATCGAGCATGATACGGCCATTTATTCTCCTTATGTGGTTTAGTTTAGGTTTCTTGATAACCTTTTCTCATTTTCCATCATTGAATTTAATGTGTTATGTCGTTTCTTAAGTGAGGATGATATTTATGATCCTATTTATATTCACGCTTTTTTGACTATACCCAAGACTTTGATGAGTATTTCCTGTACAAAGACATTAGACGTTGAGGTCTATGTAGGATGCAGTTGATTTAGCAGAGTGGACTAGGATATGAGTTCTACTCTACAGAGTCAGCTTTGGACCCTGCGACCAGAGACTCATGAGATTTACATGCCCACTTAACTAGGATGGAGACGATGACGAAAAGCACGGACAGACACATGAATATGATGGATAACATATTGTGTGACTTGATGAAGCATCAAAGATTGCAGCACAAGATGCACGACAACTAAGACACATAGAAGCATCTCTCTTCCCACACTCTTTACATTCTATTTTCATAGTTCACAATGAGGACATTGTGTAGCTTTAAGTGTGTGTGTGGTGGGGGAATTGCATTTGCATTCCATTGCATGTCAGTTGTTTAGGTTTTTATGTGTTGACATGTTTGCCTGCATTGTATCCATTTCACCACTTAAAACGAGTGTTTTAATCCAACTTTGTGTCGATTTAATATTAAATGAATGAAATTCAATTTTTTGCTATTAACTCTTTTAAAAACCTTTGTGGAATCAATTTGTACTCTTCGTGTACTTGAAGTTTAACTCTGAACAACCCCCGATACAAGAACCAATAAAGTAATGAGCTTCACACAAACCCTTTGTGAGGACTTTTTAGCCTTTGAATTTTTGTTAATTATGTTAGTTTGCCAATCACAAAAAGACAAGTATCAAGGTTTACCATCAACTACATTTTCCAATAGTATTTAACTTTTGGAATGAAAATTCCAGACATGATAAGATGCATTTTTGTTAAACCCTTTAAAAAGAATTGTTTTCTTTTGTTTTTCCCACTTTCTAGTTGTAATTTAACCTTAGTTTACTCTTTTGAGCATTTTACCTTTTTCTTTGTTTTGAACCACAAATTAGTCTATAACCATTTTTTTTCAAAACCTTTCGTTTGTAACCTTGTTGAGAGATCATATCAAATTGTATGTGCTAAGTCATGGATATGAATTTTGGTTTATGGTGTCGATTTGTTAAAAGCCTTAAATTCAATCATGTTGTGTTAAAATGAAGTAGACAGCTTTAGAATGAATGAAAAATGCAAGAAATGTTGGTGGAGTTGCCTAGATGTGATTATAAGTTGAGGTTGTGATGGTTGTAATAGCTGATTGCTGTAAAAACAAATAATAAAATAGAATGATGAAGAAAAGCAAAGAAATGAGCATGAAAAAAGGATGGGAAAGAGAAAATAAAAGGAAAAGACAACGAGAAAATTCGAAGGATACCAACCCTATTAGCAAAGTAAAAGGCTAAATTTGTGTAAAATTTAGAACACCATGTTTTGTGCTTAGTACTTAGTTCATTACTTGCATATTGTGATTTTAATGTTTGGATCTCTAGACTTATAATTGTTTTGTTTAAAACCCCTTAGCCATGTTACAAGCCCATGAAAGTCCTCTATCATTGGTTATTTAATTTCATCAGTCATTGACTTACTGAGATTTTTTGAATGTCAAGCCTTGAGAAAGCATTTCTGTTGATTGTTCGAGTTAAAACACAACACCTATATACACTATTTGAGAGATTGAGTGAAACTTGTGAGGGTGTTATTTTTTTTACTCTAGACGGGGCTCTACTGTGTGGAGACTTATCTATTTGATGAGTCGACCGTCATTACGATTGTTCTGTTCTTAGTTAATGTTTGATTAAATATCGATGTGAGTTGTTCGAGGAATGGTTGAGAAGGAATTGATTGAGAAAGTTCAACTATTTCCTTGGTTTTGACTTGATACATGTTCGAGGACAAACATGGTTTTAAGTGTGGGTATTTTGTTAGGTTGCATTTCAGGCATACATTTACCTTTTATTTATCTTTGTTTAGCATGCATTTCATACTTTGTTGTTTGAATTACTGACATCATTTTTTTCGTGTCTCAACTGCCCGTAAATGTTGTTTTGGACCAATGACTTGAAGATTGGACACTTAGAAAAATTAAAGGAGGATAGGGAAGCTAATGTTACCAAGAAACAGGAGCTCACAAGGTGTAGTATCAAACTATGCGTGGTCGCTACCACCATGTGTAGTTCCATCTTCAACAAACAATTACTGAACATCAAGTATGTGTGGTCGTTCGCACCACATGTACTAAGGATTCTCACATGAAAAGAAAGAAAAGAGAATTAGGTTTTCATTAGTTCTGAAGTTTTGGTGATAGTTAGAATATTTTTCTCTCTGCGGTCGTCAAGAACAGAGTTTTTCTATTCACCGTTTTCAATTCCATAGTTTATTATTATTATTTTTAGAATGTTTCTTGCCATGAGCAGCTAGATTCTCATCTAGTTTTGGTAGTTTGAAGTCTTATTCTGGTTTTGTCATGAGATTCTGAACCTATTTGTATTAATATTGCCATTGTATTTCTCTTTTTAGTATGTTTGATTCTATATTGTTGATTTAATGTGGCCAGTGGAATTAATAGCATAGTGTTAGTCTATCAATTAATGCGTGGTAGTTTTATTGCGTGTTTAACATTAGTGACAAATTAATGGTGCACCATTAATGGATTTAGATAATCTAACTTGAATGAATTGAGGGTGTCTGGATTTGTTGGTTTTACCAAAGTCTTTATAACTATTAATGCAATTGATGAATTGAATCTATTAGGGTGTCCTAGAGATTATTCATTCGATTAGAGAAGTAGTTTGTAGGGCTCTCCCAAAATTACTGACCAATTAAGTAAAGATTAATTGTTTGGCATTTGTCAACAATTATAACTTGTCTAAAAATGTATTAATTTATTCGTTGGGTGATCTATGATTAAAATACCATATAAGATGGATAATTATTGGAGCTAGGCTTTCATTAATATTGTTGTTTTGTAAATCTTGTTCTCATTTTAATTACAACATTTTCTTATCCTTATGGATTTATTCCACTTGATCTTTGCCTTTTTGTTTTTGACAATTGAATTGAATTGAACTGTTCCCTGTGGACTCGACCTTACTTTCCATTATCCACAGATTTAGGGACCAGGAAATTGTTTGGTGGATTCAACACCCATCAGTATGTCACTTTTATTTTATTATGTATGATACACATATCGATTTGATTATGTATGATTTGATATACACTCTTTGTATGACTTTTGGATTAATAAGGAATAACACTTATATTTTACGGAACATGTCCCATTTCACATTTTGAAACATGAGAAGCAAACCTGATACCAACTTTGTTAAGTCCAACATAAACTTGTGTGTGTCGGGCATTATCCTATTTCTAACCTTACATATTGAAGGCATAGAAAAAGCTTACCCAATCTTTCCTCATAAAGATAATCTAGTACACACATACTTTTCCAAAGAGCACGTGTTTGAATGATTGATTCTTTAAAAAATTGCCAAATTAGGGAGGCAATTTTGTACTTAATATTCACTCAGGATTAACCTATTTTTCATGGCTTTAATAAGGAAAATGTTTGCATACATTCTCATATATATGCGCATAAATTTAATTGTCACATATCTTGGGCCAAACAACCTAACTAAGATAAGCCTACAATAATTTTCAATGTTTAATCTTCATAGGTTTGCCATTCTAAGCTTCTTCGAGTCTTCATTACAAAGTATTCTAAATAATTTCTATAATTCTACAACCATACTGCACACATGGCTATTAAAATAATATATTAACTGGACCATAAATTGCACCATGCAATCGTGACATTTACAGCACAAAATACTATAGAACTTGTAATTCTGATTTTATAGTTTATGTCACATCAACTTAGTCAAATTGTGTAAAATAAGAACTCGTGTTTGATTTGAAAGCTGTTTTTAAGAAATTTACTTTTTTATACCTTTATAGCATACTTGTAAAATTTATATTATCAATAATAAATTCAACGAGGAACATGTTAGGGTAAGCTCAATTCTCAAGAAAACATAAAAAAATGAAGGTTGATCAGATGGATTCTTCCACTACAAGATTTAGATTAGGAAATAAGAGAAGAGAAAAGGTGTGAGAATGTTGTAGCAGATCATCAATCATGCCTTGAGCAGCCAAGAGAGATGGAAGGGATGATTTAGATAATTTTCTAGATGAGAGCATCGTGACAGTTGAAAAGAGCAATTATTCAATTCCTTGGCATGCAGACATAGCTAACTATTTGTGTTTGATAAGAAACAAAGGTTAGGTAAAACATCCATTTCCATTCAAGAATTATATTGATGGGATTATGTAGTAAAGGTCCTTTGAAGTGGTTTTTTCTATGCTGAACATTTCATGGACACAAAATATTTTTTTAAACCTTGCAATGAATATCAAAGGCCATACAGAATTGGGAAGCAACAAGAAATGACTTACTCTTGGATTTTGGAAGTTAAATTATTTGATCTTCGGGCTTTGACTTTATAGGACCCTTCCTAAAATCCTTAGGAAATGAATACATCTTGGTAGTAGTGGAGTATGTCTCTAAGTGGGTAGAAGCAATTGCATTACCTAATTATAAGTCTAGGTTAGTATAACATCCTAAACTTAATTAACTCTATAATCCAAAATTATTATTATCTTAATATGTTTAACAATGAATAGATTAAATCTTTTTATTTTATTCATACTATATTCTTATGTTTACACATTAAAAGAAGATTGCTGATTAATTCAGTTGCGAAATAGTCAATGTAGAAGTACAGCACGGGCAACCAATGTAGGAGCACGACCCATGTTGCTATGAAATGAATTTACAATGCATATGAGCACGGTCCGTGTTAATCAACACCCCCATGGGCACAACCTCGTAGTGATCTAACATGTCCCCTGTTCATTTAACATGGTAATTATGTAAATTAAGCACGACCCATGTTGAACTACTACAACCTGAAAAAACTTGTGATCAACCTGTTATTATCACTTTCTAATTATATTCATATCATTCTCATATCATACTAAGTCACTCTGTTCACATTCACAATCATCTCAAATAACAACATATCGCATACAAATATATATATATCACCATGTCATAACTATCTCAAATACAACTAACAAAAATATATAACAACTATCTCAATTACACGTATCACACACATCATGACATAGAGTCAGGCAAAATGCTACTAAAATAACTTCTATATGGCATTTGAGGAGATAATGAATCAGGTAGCAGCTCACCCACCTGAATACTAGCACAGCTCTATATGCTAACTCATAAATCTATTCAAACCAATACTTGTACCTGAAATTAAACATCGCAGTTGGTGAGTTACAGATTTAGTGAATAATCATTTAATCTTACCAGTTATATCGACCAATTTGTATATCAAGCAATTGAAATATAAGACAATTTGTATAACCAGGTACAATTCAATCTACTAGATTAATCAGTGCTTGTTTTAACTTATATATTTTAGAATCATGTAACTTGTATTCGAGCGTACACATTCATAATAAATAACTAACTTCTATCTCCCTACTTTTGTTATTTTCGTATTTTTCCACCTTTGTATCATGTGAACCTAACTTATGTCTCCCTATTCCCGTCTCCATATGATCAAACATATATCACCAATTCATCTCACCAATACCATATCATCATACACAATAAACAACATTCACTTACCTATTTGCATTTCGTTTTGCATATCATATACCTGTTTCAGTTTGATCATATATATACCATTTCTTTTTTGATAATATATATCATATCCATATCATATATATACTGTTCAATTTTCATTCAATCAGATTTGTATGCTCATATAATCTTTTATATCATGTCTGTATTTATCAATCAATTCTTCAACAGATTTGTAATTTGTAATCATACACAATTCATAATCATATTTTACTTTATTGAAATAGTGAGTTAGATTACTCACCTCCTAACTCAAGTACTTAGACCGATACATCCCTAAATCTCTCCTGAGGGTCTATTCTATCGTCCTATATATCAATTCTATAACATAATATTACGAATGCATGCTCCTAATATAATCCTAACAAATTCTAACCTAAGTTCTTCATAAAATTCTATTTAATTTATTAATTATTAAAGATTAAATTTGCAGATTCTTGATATCCACTTACATATCGATACCCAACTTACTCCTAAGATTCGATTCGTTGTTTTACAAATGATTCCACCAAAATCTCCTTCACTCTCCATTTCTCTCTGAATTTCCCTCTCTTTTTTGTGTAAAATGAAGTTTACGTTCTGTTTTAGGTTAAGTCCTTTTTTGATGACCAACACAGTCGTGTTGGTGTTGGCACGCCGTGTGCTAATTACAAACATGCCAGCTCATGCTTCAATTTCCAAAATTCTCGCATGCTTAACAGCTCAGAATGACCCACTAATTGTTCAGCATGCCCGTGATCATCAACAAATAGACCATTCTATTTAACACTCCCACTATGTTGATATTTTATTTTTCCTAAAAATGTGATCATGCTCTTAATTGGAATGGTTGTGTTAATCTCTTTTCCCGTTAGCACACCCTCTGTGTTGTAGGATAAAACTTAGCATTTATACATAACACCTCTTCTATTCTCAATCGTGTTGTCATATCCTAATTTTAACATCTTTTATTGTATAATAAGTTCATTTAAGTTAACTTTCATTAATCATTTTACTAATTATGGGGATTTAGAATAGGAATGTTACAATTATTTTCCCCTTAAAGAATTTCATCCTCAAAATTCTCTATCTTTTCAATTCTATCTTATTTCTATGTTACTTCATTTCTATATGATCACATACAATGCAATGTAATTCACAATTTAACTCTTACTTGTAAACAGCTGAGGATAGTCTCGTTGCATCCTATCTTCGGTCTCCTATGTCGCTTGTTCCATGTTGTGATGTTTCTAGAGATCTTTAACCATTAAAATTTCTTTAGTTCTTAGTTGTTTGACTTTATGATCCATAATTTGCACTGGCTCCTAAATATAAGTTAGGTCTTTTGTTATTTGTGCTTCTAACTCAGGTATGACATGAGTAGGATCTGATTTATATTTTTTTTATCATACTTACATAAAAAAACATTAAGTATCTGGGCTAAATCTGTAGGTAAAGCAAGTATGTAGGCGAATGGACCAATCTGCTCTATCACTTCGTGGGGTCCAATGTATCTAGGACTTAATTTTTCCTTATTTCCAAATTGGATTATCCCTTTTTAGGGAGAAACTTTCAAAAATACTCTATCCCCGATTTTGTATTCCATTTCTCTTATGTGCTTATCATAATAACTCTTTTGACTCTACTGACTAGCTTTCAACTTGCCTTTGATCAGCTCTACTTTTTATTGTGTTTTGGACGATTTCGAGTCCTTCAAATATTTTCACCCTTCTATATCACAGTATACTAGACTTCTGCATTCGTCCATATAGAGCTTCATACGGTGCCATACCAACACTACTATGATATTAATTGTTGTTTGAAAATTCCATCAATGGTATATACTTATCCCAAGAGCCTTAAAACTCTAAAACACAAGATCTCAACATTTCCTCCAAATTTTGTATCATTCTCTCAGTCCGTCCATCAGTCTATAGTTGAAAGGCAATGCTAAAATGCAACTTTGCACCCAATGCACTCTGTAACATCTTCCAAAATCTGGAAGTAAACCTTGGATCTCTATCCGATACTACAGAAACAGGAATACAATGTAATCGAACTAGTTCTCTCACATACTATTTTGATAACTGTTCTAAAGAGATTCCAACTTTGATAGGTAAAAGTCCAAAGATCTAGTCAATCTATCAACAATCACCCATACTATGTCTTTACTTGATTGTGTTCATGGTAAACCTATCACAAAATCCATAGTTATACATTCTTATTTCCATATTAGTATTGATAACGGTTAATGTTTTCTAGTTGGTGCTTGATTTTCAGCTTTTATTTGTTGATATGATAAATATCTGGATACGAATTCAGCTACATCCTTTCTCAATTCAGCCACTAATAATTTTGCTTTAAAGTATTGTGTAACGCTCTCCAATTTTAGTGAATTTTTGAAATTTATGGAAAATTTAACAAAAGTGCGAGTAATTTTTTCGCGAAAAGTTTTAATTATTAATTATTATGGAGTATTGAAGATATTGTGAAATTAAAATCGGGTAAGTTTGGTTCGACCGGGAGAGAGAAAGTTGAAAAGATGGTCACGTGTAAGGCCGGGGACAAAATGGTCATTTCCAAAGTATATATATATATATAAAGTTTCCTATATTTCTTCATTCCATCCTTCGTCCACATGAAAGACTTCCAAACTTGGAGAAAAGTTTCCAAAACCCTAACCTAAACCTAAACCTCGACAAGTTTTGGTTATTGGGGGTTGTAGGATTGAAAGAAAAGTTTAATCTGGTGAGTTTTCTTCGATTCAATCTTGTCATTCATGTTTTTGGCTATGGTTGGACTTTCTAAGGTGATTTTTCATTTGTTTTAAGTCGGAATCACGTAAAACTGAGTTTATTTGTTAGGTATGGATGTGTAGTAACTATAGGTATGACTTTAGGGTTAATTTGTGGTTTTGACGGGTTAAATCGATGTTTTATGTGAGAAGTGTAAAAGTGACGAAAATGGAATTTCAAACCCTAGTTTCGGTTTTAAGTTTGGTTGTTAAAGTTACCTTTCCTAAGCTTTATTGAGGTTAATGATATGACCAATTTGATTGGGTAATCCATGTGGTGGAATTAATTTCTGTTTAAAGAAAATGGTTTATGAGATTTGTGAAGAGAATTGGAGAAAATGAAAATGGGAGAGGTGTTGGATTGTT
>CANYCX014171085.1:0-10183 GCA_948193385.1 Breynia disticha f. nivosa
TATGAAAGTCTTATCATGGCTAACCAAAAATGGTTGTTCGTAAAACAGTTGGGAGATACATTTTTGAGGGACAACTTAGAATTGCTTGCTGAAGCAGATTGTTTCAATATCTCAAAAGAACAAACTAGAGAATCATCTACATTTAACAGGGCACCTGCATTGTCGAACTCACCACAGTATTTTAGAGATGAAAATATAGTTACAAATCTTTATTAAGCGAAAAATTCATACCCATCTTCCGCAACATGTAGATATAGAAAGCTTCTATGTTTACTAATGGTGGAAGATGGGTATGAATTTTTTGCGAAAAGAAGACTAGTAACTATATTTTCAGCTTCAAACTATTGCGGGTAAATTTCTAGAATGCGTGTTTTCTATGAAGTATAGATGAATCTTTAGTTTGTTCTTTTGAGATATTGAAATCATATGCTTCAGCAAACAGTTCCAAGTTGCCCCTGAAAAATGTATCACCTAACTGTTTTACGAACAACCATTTTTTGTTAGCCATGATAGGACTTTCATAGTTGCAGGGTACTGATCTTTTGACACTGTTTTTGTTCAAACAGCCTCCTAAATCTACTAAGAAGAGGGATGAGAGTGAATACCAGCTGCATCTTATGCAACCACGGCATTGACACCTATACACCTCTTCCGGGACTGTGACGAGATTGACAACCTATGGCACCAACTTATCCCAATTGAAACAACAGATTTGTTTTTCGAGCTGCACTTCGATCAATGGGTGCAGGCCAATGTACGGTACTGAGTTTAAATGACCAATTTTGAGTCTTTTAATCCATTTCTGTTGAATCACCTACGCACCTCTTCCGAGACTGGCGAGATTAACAACCTGTGGCACCAACTTATCCCAACTGAAGTGACAGATTTGTTTTTTTCAGCTCTTCTTCGATCAATGGGTGCAGGCCAACGTAGGATAATCTCAGTTTAAATGGGAGTTTCTGCCTTGGAATGAGTTGTCTCAGCTACCCTTCGATCAATGGTTCAGGCATTAAAAACAGGAAACAATCTGCAAAAGCCATATATAGGATTGATCTTTGCATCCTCATGGTTTCCCCGCAAAAGATAAATTTGGTCCGGATATCGAATTTTATAGGCCAAAAGTATACATATTGTCTCCAATCTTTGCTTGCCTCTATGAACATAGTCTCCGAGAAAGAGGTAGTTTGTGGCAGGAGGGTAGCCACCATATTCAAATAGCCTCAGAAGGTCTTGATATTGTCCATGAACATCACCTGCAACAGAAAACAAAGATAAATGACCAACTTTGAGTCTTTTAATCCATTTTTGTCGAATGTTTCAGTATGAATTAACATATTGTGGCAGGATGAATCAAATCCCTCCCGATGGGCAGGGCAACAGAAAAGGAAGCCGTAGATGAATCCTTTTAAAATATCATCCTGAAGATTAATTTAAAGGTGATTCCTCTTTTATTTACATCTTTCACAGGAAAGAAGAGAAATTCTTTCAAACAAAATATGATTCTTGGACTTCTATTTCCTTTTTTTCTCTTTTATGTTCTAACAAGCAAAATAAGTTTTCATAAGAGTGAAAACACAGTTCTATCAATGGAACCAATGGAAAACACTGTAAGATCCCATGATATATGTTCCTGTTTTGATTGGCATAAAACTATTCTTATAATCTTTGTGGGTCACATTTTAGTCATAATTCTTAGTGTTCCAGGTGAATATGTTGTTGTAGGTGGATTGATCTTACTAATCTGTGAACTTTGAACAGGTGAATATGTTGTTGACGATTATTAATCGTGTTAGTGAGTTTTTTTTATTAAATATCATTATTTATGAAATAAATATTTTATTCGTGTCGTGTTTAGCTGTGTAGTCACTTATCGTATCAGAATATGTCTATTGTATCTCCGGCAAACTGATCTGGAAGGTAAACATGTAGAAGGTAAGGTGATTGACATCCCTCCACAGTTGGTACTTGTACGAACAACATTTAACAGAAACTAAGGCAAGTTATTTTCTTTCAATACTTAGCTACTGCTTCTTCATTGAGACATTCTCTCTTCTTGCAATCGCACATTCCAACAGAAGATTCAATTCCTGAGACAAATTGAGGTATGTTTGAACAAAAACAGTGTCAAAAGATCAGTACCTTGCAACTACGGAAGTCCTACCATTACTAACAAAAAATGGATGTTCGTAAAACAATGAGGTGATACTTTTTTGAGAGGCAACTTGGAACTGCTTGTTGAAGCAGATTGTTTCAATATCTGAAAAGAACAAACTAGAGATTCATCCGTTTTTTGTTTGCCATGATAAGACTTCCATAGTTGCAGGGTATGTTCGAACAAAAACAGTGTAAAAATCAGTACCCTGCAACTATGGAAGTCCTATCATGGCTAACAAAATATAGATGTTCGTAAAACAGGGAGGTGATACCTTTTTGAGAGGCAACTTAGAGATGCTTCCTGAGGCAGATTGTTTCAATATCTCAAAAGAACAAGCTTGAAATTCATCCACGTTTAATAGAGCGCCTGTATTGTCAAACTCATTACCGTAGTTTGGAGCTGAAAATATAGTTACTAATCTTTTTTTGAAAAAACTCGTATCCATCTTCCACCACGTGTAGGTATAAAAAGTTTCTATCTTTACAAGTAGTAGAAGATGAATACGAGTTCTTTGCGAAAAGAAGATTAGTAACTATATTTTAAACTCTAAACTACGGTGGTAAATTCGACAATGCATGTTTTCTGTTAAGTGTAGATAAATCCATAGCTTGTTCAGTTCCAAGTTGACCCTCAAAAAAGTATCGCCTCACTGTTTTACGAACACTCATTTTTTGTTAGCCATGATAGGGCTTTCATAGTTGCAGGGTACTGATCTTTTGACACTGTTTTTGTTCAAACAGCATGTTAAATCTACTTCGAAGAGGAATGAGGATGGATACCAGCAGCATCTTATGAAACCACGACATTGAATCACCTATACGCCTCTTCCGGAACTGTGGCGAGATTAAAACACGATCTTCCTCTTTTTATTTACATCCTTCACTGGAAAGAAGTGAAATTCTTGTGATAAGTAAATGAATTAGAGATTATGCTTTTTGTAACAATCGCTGTTAAATATACTGACACTGCAAGAACTGCAGATTTTCCATTCAAAGATTGCTCATTTGATCTCTGATTATCATTGTTTAGCTTCTTTGATATTGAAGAACTTGATTAAGCATGCTTGTCTAGATATGATCGTACGAATCTGAGAGCTTTTAACAGATATGATCGTTTTGTACAAATCAGTGAATTTTCCAGTTTAATGGCAATAGAGTTGTCTCCCTTGTCTCCAACAAACCAAACTCGAAGGGAAACATGTAGAATCTGGGAAGGTAAGGTGATAAACATCCTTGTATGAACAACATCTAACAGAAACTAAGGCAAGCTATTTTCTCTCAATACTTACAAGATCGTATGTTCAGATGCAGGACCTTGGAGTTTATCTCGCCGTGATCAATATAAACGCTAGAGTTCCTGCAAAGACGGCGCCGAGGATCGACATGTAGTTTACGGTGTTCTTGGACCAGCTGTTGCTTCAGTGAGATATTCTCTCTTCTTGCAATCACACATTCCAACAGATGATTCAAATCCTGAGACAAACTGAGGTCGGCCATTTGCTACTGAACAAAATTTTCCAGTTCTGGTTTAGATTTTGCCAGATTTTGGAGGCTGTTTGAACAAAAAATAGTGTCAAAAGATCAATACCCTGGAACCATGGAAGGCCTATCATGGTAACAGAAATGGATGTTTGTAAAACAGTGAAGTATACCTTTTTAAGAGGCAACTTTGAACTGCTTGCTGAAGCAGATGGTTTTATTATCTCGAAAGAACAAACTAGAGATTCACCTACACTTAATAGAGCACCTGCGTTGTCAAATTCACCACCGTAGTTTGGAGCTGAAAATATAGTGACTAATCTTCTTTTCGCAAAGAACTCGTATCCATCCTCCACTACCTGTAAAGATATAAGCTAAAAAGTTCAGGTTAACACGATCAAATAACTAGCCATCTATTCCTCTGACAAGGCCTACTTTCTGCCTTTCTCAAGAGATACAAGCTTAAAAGGGGATTCTAGTGAATGTGGGTTAGCACTTTTTGACATAGACGGAAACAAAGGAGGCGACTGTCCTCCCTTGTCGTGCTTAGTCCTATAGTGCTGCCTTTGTACCATGTTCTTTCTATAACATCACCTTCTTTGTCGTGTTATTTACGGTACTATTTAATCGAAAAACTTGACATAAGTATTGTCGAGGAGGAATTTTGCTGACCTGGTGGCCGCGGCAGATCAGATCAAGGTCATTTTTATCCAAAAACTCTTCGACTCTGTCAGGTCCAAAGGTGCACGACACACCTCTATCGCTATCTGCCCAACCTTCAACATTGGGATCAGGATCAGACCAAAGCAAATCACAGAGAAGACCATTATCAGGGATTTCGGTAGGTCTTGAAATCTCATTTATTTGGTTTGGATTTTCCATCTCCGGTGACAAGCCACCGTGCGTGCAGAATATCTTGTCGTCGATAAGTGCAGCCACCGGAAAACAATTAAAGCAATCTGTAAAAGTCTTCCAAAGCCTGACATTAAATCTCCTTTTACATTCATCATAGAAGCCATATATACGATTGATCTTTGCATCCTCATGGTTTCCCCGCAAAAGATAAATTTGGTCCGGATATCGGATTTTGTAGGCCAAAAGTAGACATATTGTCTCCAAACTTTGCTTGCCTCTATCAACATAGTCGCCAAGAAAGAGGTAGTTTGAGGCAGGAGGGTAGCCACCATATTCAAATAGCCTCAGAAGGTCTTGATATTGTCCATGAACATCACCTGCAACAGAAAATAAAGATTAATGGAAATGGAGACAGAAAGAAATGCGGCAAATCTGTCTCGAACCACCTTCAAACGAAAACCATTCCCAACTTTAACCTCATTACTACATGATTGGCAAAAGATGACTCGAAAATGCCAATCTGCAAATTTCAATATAACCACAAGCAAATATTAGAGAGAAAATTGACAGAAATCCTATTTTCCATTCTTTAAAGTTCGAGACAGGACAAGAATTTCTGCTTATCAATCCTATAATCGAACACCATTTAATGCAAATCACTATTTCTTATACATAACATCCACACCATAACTCACCAAAAAAGTAACACCTCACAAGTTCCATACAAAAGATTAAAGAATTTCAACAATAACTTCAAGATTCAAGAAACGAGTACTGACCACAGATTCGAATAGGAGCTTTGATCTGAAGAAGATTAGGCTGAGAAAGAAAGATTTGTCTAGCATTAACACATAATTGACGGATCTCTATCTCTGATAACTGCACTTGTTTCCCTCCTTTACCTTCCAATAACCTCGTTATTATATCATCTACTACTCTTTTATCCATCATTCCCTCCATTGTCATCATCATCATTTTTCCCTCTTTACAAATTTCCCAATAAATTTTCCTCTTTTTCAAACAACCCACCAAGATTTTATCAGTCAGTTCTTGACTGAACCAAAAGAAATGAACAAAGATGGCAACTTTGTGAAGAAAAGAAAAAAGGGTTTGTTTTTATAGCTGTGAAAGAACAGAAAGATAAGGAGCACGAGAGAGAGAAGTGATGGTGAAGATAAGAAAGATTTGATCTTTCAGACAAGAAATGATGAGAACCAAAACTGGAAAATGGTAGCTGTCATTTCCAGTTATGAATCAATCTTTTTGTTGATTTTGGTGTGCATAATTTTGTCTCTCTCTGAAGATTCAATATAAGGAGGTTGAAAGTTTCAAGAGAGGGAGAGATGATTTGCAAGTGAGCATACAAAACCGCGTATTTTGAAAAGTCTGTTACTTTCTTTATGGCCGACCTGTCAAGATCAGACGCCATGTTCTTACACTTTACATTCTTTCTTTTATTATTTTTTGCTGTTAGTCAATTTTTGTCTCCCATATCATTCTGCAGGTTCTTTGATTTTTTTATCAGAAATCCAACATTTGGTATTTGAAAATAATCCAACACGATTAACACGAATTGAAAATACTGTCACTATTACGACGAATATAAGCAAAGTTTAAGACTTTACAATGTCTTCTACCTAATGACGGAAACAATTGAGGTTTTTTTTATCGTGTATACTCGTATAGTTCTGTTTTCTTAGCAAATTTTATCGTATTCGGTAAGATATTGACTTCACACGACAACGTTTGGCCAAGTAATTATCCTTATCGACAGGAGCATCCAACTCTAGAATGGTGAGAAATTTGCAGTGATTTTCTTGTCAACAACTGCAACTTCCCACATTTTGTCGGTTGCTGACATTTGTTTGACATTGGAACTAAAATATCTCTTCTATACTTCTCTAAAATCTCATTCTCATCCTCACAACGAACATCAATAGTGACATGTTTCCAGTGATCTTATCGTTTATTTTTCTTTTGCAAACTCCACGATGACCACCCGGCTTCGTATTGCGTAATAATGCGGCAATATAATATTATGCATATGATGTGTTACTCTTCGTTTTTTGGTTCACCGGTAGAAAGGTCAACCAGCACACTGGGATTGTGGAGTTCGATTTCTGGCTCCGTAGTGACACTAATCCGACCTCTTTCTTAAAATTTTTCAGACGAAAGAATGCATATGATTTGTTATGCATGGAAATGTGCGCCAAATTCGGAATCTTAGACTACTAATCTCTCAGTAATCAATAAATTTGACAATGATTTTGTTGTTTATGTGTCTTACACACTACTTGTTTTGAATGTTAGCGTGGTTCATTACGTATCGTAGTATAATATTAGATATTATAGTTTTAATCATAAAACTATGCCATCAATTTGGGGTTATAATTTTATGGTTTTCTTCATATTTTAAAATATAAAATAATTATAACAACCGATATGATATAATAAAAAACCAAAACAAACATAATTATTTTAAAACTATGATTAACAATACCATATCAACCCATCATTCAAGTAAAGCATTACTCTACTGGTAACTCATGTGACTTTATTGAATCTGAAAAGAAACTCCTTTTCTAAAGATAATATTATCAGAACTAGAACAATTATTGAGAAAAAAAGGTTAGTTTATTCGTCGAATCGGTCATTCACAAGTTGAAAAATAATTTTAAAAAATATATAAATATATTAAAAATTATTTAAATTGACAACTTATTTTTTCCAACACTCAAAACCAGTTCGAATTTCCATCGGTTCGATATCAGTTCATTTACAACACAGTTTGAATGCTAAAATCATAACGGATGAGTGAACAATTCAACTGTTCATTAGTCAGACTGGCCAGTTCCATCTGATTTTGATAACACTACTTCAAATTAAGAAATCTTTGGGAATCTAATTTACCCTGTTGCAAAATTTTCTTTATTTTGTAGCATATGATCCATCTAACCTTAAAAATAAATAGTGGAAAACACTATAATAGTAATTTTGTGGATTTTCATTAATTCTTTCTCTTTGATAAGTTTGGTTTCCAATATATTGCATGTACAATAATCTGAGCTGCTCCAAGAACTAAACCTACCTACTCCATTAGCTACCTAAACACAATGTCATGGATGATTGTCTCTTGGTTTCCTTAATGTATAACCAAATTAGTTTCTTCATATTTCATAAATGATTATCTTGATCATAAGATACCAAATCAATATTGTATTTTTCTGTCTAATCCATGCTTAATTAATGATCAAGTTATTATAAAAAATGGGGACTTGATGCTCTAGATTATCCTGTTTATACCTAATCAAGTTGTATAATTGATTTGTTCATCAAAATTGGATAATGCAGTGACATTTCAAGCTACAATATATGAAAACCATAATTAAGTTAGCATTTAGATATTGCATATTCGGTGATGATGGAGAAGAAGATGAGAGTGAACTTACTCCTAGAAACCAATCTCTCTTGAGCACAACATATAAAGTTCTCATTCGTACAAACCGACCTGAACAACAAATAGGTTACAGGCAACTTAATGTCAGACACGATCCGATTGTAAGCACACGTACATATATATGATACATTGCTCATTTGTAGTGCAAAACCAAGCTCATTTTGTGCGTAATTCGCTTACATAAAAACCAAGTTTGAGCAAGTTTTTCTCAACATTAGGATGCTCAATCAATATTAGCCCAACTAGAGTGAAATTCAGTTGAAGACAATGTCTTCACTAACTTCTGGGGACTGTTTTGCCTCCCAAGTTCACTTTCTTTTGGCAATGGCAAGCTTGTTCCCTTATTGATGCTTTTGTTCGTATTGGCTTGTTCTTCGTCCACACCGTTAGTACTGCCCTTCTCTTCACTTGGAGCATTCATTTCAATGCCTTGTTTCTGAACTGAGCCTTCTTCTTTCAGTGACTTGTTCTTGTATATTCCATATATTACCAGCTGGATTGCTCCCAGCACAAACCCTATTGCATTTGGTATCTGAAATAAATGAAAACAAAGAATTCATTGGTGTTTAAGCTTGAGCAATTAATATTCACTACAAGAAAAAACCCGTTTTCCGACAACTAATTCCAACGAATTTTGTTGGAAAACGTAGATTTTTTGACGAGATTTCTCGAAAAATTCGTCTGAAATAAAGTCATCGGAAAGTATATCTTTGATGGATTTTGTCGGATTTTTCTGACAAAAAAATTTTCGATAAAATTCATCGGAAAGGTAACTATAATTTAAAGTAAAATGAAATAAATCAGAAAACCTACTGCATTTGGTATCTGAAATAAATCAGAACAAAGAATACATTGGTGTTTAACTTGCTTGAGCAATTAGCATTCACAACAAGAGAAAACCGTTTTCCGATGACTGAATCGGAAAGTATATTTTTGATGGATTTTGCCGGACTTTCCGACGGATCGAAATTTTTTTCAACGAAATTCAACGAAAACGTAACTATATAATTTAAAGTAAGATGACTTACTCCAATAAAGAGATCCTTGACAAGAACAGCATAAGCAGACCAAATACCACCATTGAGAAAGAGGAAGAATGAGAGCAGAAAGGGCATATACTCCACACTTTTTGTCTTTATCACCGTTCTCTGTTTATTTTTTTTGAATTCATAGGAGGAAAATTCCATTAATTAATTATTTCAAGGCAGCAAATATTCAAAAATTGAAGATACTTAGAACTGATTTTTAGTAAAGAAAAGCTTACCATTACTGCTAGAGGAGCTGCATACATTCCTACGTTCAGAACAGCACATAAAATTCCGACGAAAGTGAACCTCATTTTTCCATGCATTACAAGAAGAGTTACTGCCACCACTGCTCCGAAACATCCCACATCCAATATGCCTGCTAATTTTGCTGTCTTTACCTGGATAAAACATGAAAATTATTTCGTGTTTTCGGACGAATTTCGTCGAAAAACAGACCGTTGTTTTTACCCTTTTTCTTGCAGTGTTAGATACTCAAAATTTTCTTTAAAAAAATTATTTAAAATTTGAATTAATTGTAGAATATTAACAAAGAAATGGATTTTAAAATAATTGTTGAACAAACATGACGTATTTGGAGGTTGAAAAACTACACTGGAACCAACGAACTAGACAAAAATTGGCCCAGTCCAACCTTATTGTTTTGGAACCAGGAAACTGGATCGAAATCGGCCCAGTTCAACATGCAGGTTTCGTAATTGAAACCAAATTAAGACCGGCAGAACTGGTCAGTTCACAGTCCGGTTCCAGTTCCTAGGAACCATAAATTGAAATCGATGGTTCGACTCATTTTTAGTGGATCGAAACAGTCCCAGTCAAACCAGACAGTTCCGAAACTAGTACCGAATTGCCGGAACCGATCAGTTCACGGCTCGGGTCTAGTTCTTAGGATCCATAAACAGTAAACTGCTGGTTCCGAACCAAAACCGACAATTCTATTCATTTTTTACGCTTACAGGGTATTCATCTATTAACAAATTGCTGTGGAGGGCATGCCTATATATTGAGGAAACGATAAACTTCTTTTATATAACACCAACTATATCAGCACATAAAAGGAAAACTCAAATACGAATAAGAACATATATATAGAAAACCTTTTTATTCATCGGAGCATATATGAGGAAAAGAGTGACGTAGATGAATTGAAAGGAGGCACCAGCTCCATTCACAGTGGCCACAAGTAACCCAT
>CANYCX014171897.1:0-12066 GCA_948193385.1 Breynia disticha f. nivosa
TTTATGTTTATATAATTCAAGTAAGAACTTTGAGGGGAGATGAAATTGTCTTGCCAAATGTGGATTATTTGTGATATATGATGTTGATGAGTTAATTTGATGAAAATTGAAAGATTATAGGACATTATGAAGTTAGTGAATTGTGAGAAAAATGCTATGAACCAGTGCTGGCGTCCTACACGGACAAGAACAAAAGTACACGGTCTTGCCCATGTAGTGACCAAATGCACGTGTACCACCACTGGCGTGCTACACGGACAATAGCAAAACAGGGTAGTAGTACACGGTCTTGCCCGTGTAGTGAACAAATGCCCGTGTATCACCACTGGCGTGCTACACGGACAAGAGTTAAGTTACACGGACAAAACCGTGTAGCTTTACTAATCCGTGTAGCTAATTAGAATGAGCTAAAGTTCACTGTTTTGTCGTTTTTATCTTTATTTAATCTAAAATTATTTGTGTAAGAATGTAGAAAAGGATGAAATTGGAGTAGATGATGATTGAATTTGTATGTTGTGAATGAAAATAGGATGTTGTCCATTTGGTAAGTGTGATTTACTGAGTTGTTAAAGACTCAATTTTCGTTTTATGCCTGCCATATTTGACATTGGCAGGGACTTGATTAGGATTTCTTTTGGTCGCAAAGGTGGTTGCTTGGCTGCTATTTTGAGGACTGGACCGAGAAGAATCGAGGTGGGCAGTGCAAAGTATTAGGATTTGATGTTGTACATGACTATACTTACATTTTGCATAAACTGTATTTTGATTAGGTTATTATTGAAATAAGGTCATTTAGATCTTATTTCTTTTATAACCTAAAAATATTTTGTACACCTCATATTTGGGTTGGCATTCGCCTTTGTAAAACTTTGTAATACTTTGTAATTGTGCTTTTAATATATGAGATGTTGAACTTTTGATAAATGTATTGTGAATTTTGTTTAATGTTGTTCTTCAAAATTTCTCTAAAGTACCAAAACATGATTTTCGAGTTCGAGTATCACTTGCAGGAGGGAAGTTTATACGTACGTGATAGTCGAATTTGGGGGTCACATAATTAGTCTACCTATCATTATATAACTATTAAAAAGAAATTAAACTACAAAAATACGCTTAAATATACCAACTTACAAAAATAATTGTGTTCCTCATTTCACGACTATCACCATTAGGATATCTTATACAGTACACTTTTTTTTGTTTTCTCGTATGAATGAAGAATGGAGAGGATGAGTATATTTAATTTTTATTCCATCAAACTTCGTTGAAAAATTGTGATGTTACTTTTTACGTCGAATTTCGACGTTTATCGCGTGTTTTTTTGTGCACAGTCTGATATTTGTTTTCTCCGGTCAGCCATCTTTTTTGCGTCGAATTTCAACGTAATCAAGCATTACGTTCGAAATTCGACGTAAAGTAAATGCTGCAATTCCACTGTTTTCTTGTAGTGGTTATAGTTTATTTGATAAGAGAATTAAATTAGAAGTATGATAGGTTCTATTCTGTGCGTGTTTTATTAAATGTTTTACATTGTTTCTCATGATCATTTGTAGACTTTTTCAGTGTTTTTAGCTTAATTTCATGTTTTGCATCATTGCATACTTATGATTTACTTTTTGCATGATTTGGCATAGATTTATTATGAGAGACGACGAAGGATTGGAGGCGAATATCGAGTCAAGTCAAGAAGGCCCTCAGAATGGCCTCCCCACTGCATGGGCATGTCGTCGGATGGTGCTGCTGGATGAAACTAGATCAATAGAAGAAGCGAGTTGGGTCTCGATGAGACAAAGCCCATTCAACCCAAAATCACTTTAGGCTTACAGTGGGACTGAAGGGACGTGAACAGAGGGTAGTTGGTTAGCTATTATCATTCTTCAACATCTCTTGGCTAAGAAAGCACATTGGGTTTGAAGATTGATTGAGTATTTTTATTCTTTTGGTTATTTTATCATGTTTTGTGTGAAGTTTACCATGTCAGGCTAAACTAACACTCTAGTTGAGATATTTTGAGGTTGATTCAATATTTTTGTGAGATTATTGTTCTTAATTTGATTTATTGAACTTGAGTATTTATTCATTTTTTGTGTTATTGGTATTTATTATTGTCATATTGATTGAGTTGAGATGACCACTTGATTTAATTGTTCTAATGATATATTGCTAGTTGAGAATTGTGGGTGCCCATGTTTTTTAACAGATTGGTAGCAGATCAATAATGATGTCAATGACGTGTTGTCTCATTGTTGATGAAATTGAGTAATCTGACTTAAATGAATCAAGGTGTCTAGAATTTGTTAGTCAGGGATTGTGTTTCTATAATTCTTACTGTAGTCTGGAATTAAATTCTATCGAGGTATCTCGGGAATTGTTCTTAGACTAAGGAAATATTTCGTTCGATGTCTCAAGAATATTGAATAATTAAGTAAAATTGGATGCTTGAGCGTTTGTTGGTCTATATAACATTTCCTATTCAATTGCAATAAATTTTATCTTTTGTGTCGATGACCAAAGAATATCTTGAGTAGGCCTCTTTATTATTGAATTTTCTCCTCATTTAATCTTTGCTATTGTTTTTAATTTTGTTTTGATTAATTTCAGTCATCTCATTTTACTTTAAAGCAAACTCTTCATAAAAACAACTTTCAATCATTTTAGCTTTCTTGTTTTTACTTTCAAATATTCAATTTACTGGTCTTTGTGGCTTGGAGTGGGTATTTTTAATTTGTTAGTCTCAACAACTATCAAAGTATTCTATGTTTAGAGCCTCAAATACAATTTGACCCAAAAAGTAACTATTCACCAAATGGTATTATGAGTTCTATAAATAGAACTCGTCTCCTCGTTACATTTTACACCAAAAAAAATAGAATTTCATTTATGATTTTTCTAGAGAGTGGTCTCCACTTTCTCTTTCAGTTTTTATGTCGATAAAAAAATTTCGATGTAGTTCGAAGTGAAACTTTGTCTAAATCTCGACGCAAGGTGTGTGTAGATACGAAAACACTCTTAAAGTAGTAGCAACAGTCTTCCTCTCAAATAAAAAGCATTACGCTGTTAGAATTCCTATTCTTTTATTTACAGCTTAATTATTTGTTAATTATGTTATTATATATGTATTACATAGTTTCCTTCGTTAGTCTCAGAGCCAAATGCTCTTAAAATGTGTGAATTAAATTTTTAAATTGTTAAGAGTAATTATGGTCCGAAATTGAAAAATTTTCAGTGTAAGTTTATCACAAAAATTAAGCCGCTAATTTTAGATCGGTATAATTTTGAAAAGTAAAGTTCAAAATTTGGAAAATCTGATTGCACCATAGAACTTAGAAAGTCAAAAACAGTTGGAATATAAAATTTTTGTCATTTTAAACAACTCAGAAAGCGGGATGTGGCATGCATGCACCACAACTGGCGACTATTGCAACTAAGCATTGCGTGAGAGTTGCACTGCTTGGCCAAGCGACACAAGTGCTTGTCATTTAACCTGAACAATGTGTTTCCTTAGACCTAACAATAGAGTGATCGACTCCAAAGAAATGACATGTCAATTCAACCCAAGCTATGCGACGTTTAACCCGACTCGATTCGGTGACCCATGTGACACTCCAAAAATATAACTTAAATTTATCAAAAAAGCGTCAAAAATAGTGGATGGAAACGACCAAGGGTAACCGTTCCCCAAACCGTTCTCCACTGCTGACAGAATTTAAAAGTGTGCTGGAAAAGGGCAGGAAGGATCACCCAAATCGTTTGAAAATGAGAATGGAAATATTGTTTTTTCATTCATTCATGTCGTGTGGACATAATATATGCATGGTTGTATGTTCATAAAAGGGGATTAACCACAAGTGCGAAAGCTCTATTTTATGAGGAGATTAGCCACTAGAGCGAAAGCTCTAATTTATGTGCGGATTAGCCACTTGAGCGAAAGCTCAACATTTAAAGAAGATTAGCCAATTTATGAGAGTGGACCCTCTCATGTGCACAAGAAAGACCCCGGGGCATGCATTTGTATGATTTGCATTGGCATTCATAAGTGCATACATTCACATTTTAAATGTTTGTTTTGGTTGGATACAAAGATGGATTGTATGTGCGGGTTGTTGTGTTTTGGATTAATGTTGTGTGATTTGGTGAACTATGTATTAATGTGAGTATGGATTATGAAAGTTGTGTGAAATTGAATATTGGATTGCTTGATGATTGTTGAGGATTTTAAAGTAGGAATATGTTGTGTTTAAGGTTGTTGTTGAATGTCGAATGTTTGACGAAAGATGCCTACGATTTGAGTTTGAATTGTATGAATTGCTAAGTGTTAAATGTTGCTGTTTTTTGGACACAGCAGGTCAGAACGGGCTGCGAAATGGCCTATGCAAACCGTTTCCCCAGTCGTTCCAGTTACAGAACCAATTCAGCAGGGTGAAACGGCCAAGAGAACGGTCTGAGTAGACTGTTCCTTAGGCCGTTCCAGTGCATTTGGCAGTGTAAAAATCGAAATGTTTAAGGGGTAACTGAGAATAACAATCGACCTAATACTTGGTAGTTTGGTATAAACTAAGATTCATGGCCCATATCCTTGGATAACGAACTAATGTCTATTGAATTAGATAACGTAGGATGGATTCCTTATCCTTAATGTATAAAACACCTCAAACACTTTACCAACAAGTCCTATGCCTGAACTACTTTGGTAAGTATTGTAGGTGTACTTACTAGGTATTTAGTTACTCACGTGCATGTGTGATTTGTGGTGATTGTGCAGAGCGACAGTAGAGGCTATCGGGACTTACTTTTGGGAGGGCTCAGGAGGTGATACAATGACCACTTAGGTTGGCTCCTAGCTTGGTTTTTGAGGGTTTTCAATTATTACCCACTTTTGTATACATTACAAACTAGAGTATAGAAAATGATTTACACACATTTCTTTGTAAATCTAATTCCATTGCTTTTGCATATTTTCATATTTACCTTCATTTTGTATACGACCGAACTTGGTCAACATATTTCAAATGAAATATATGATTATAATCTTCCTTTGTTGACTACTTTTGGTTTTTAAAAGAAAAAAATAGTTGTCAAAATCATTATTTATTCGAAAATGAACTTTATAAAATTGGGTTCGACAACCCAACTGTCCCAACATGAAACCTGGTATAAATTTGACCAAAAACTAGCCCAGACTTGGCCTGACCCGCGTTGACCTGGCCCGACGCCTCCCTCAACCAGAACTTGCCATGTGAAAACGAGAATTTCAATCAGTAAATGATCAAAGAAAAATGTTCACTAATATCAACAATAAAATCAAGAAATTGATATGAAAAGGAGAATTTCATGATAATTTGATTTGTAAATGTTAGAACGTTTTGAAAATTCAAGGATAGAGACAATTTGATGAAAAAATACAGGGACCGCTAAATAGATATGTGTATCACTCATGGATCACTCATGGACGATAACATGTTTTACTCAAATTTTAAAATAACTTTACAGTTAACAATAATTTTTTGGTATAATACTTTGTCGTCTATGTCTTATATGCATATCTATTCTCCAAAACCTGTGTTTTTTAAATAATTGCAGTAGTCCTCAAGTTTTCATAAATTCATTCAAGTTAGAATTTCTTTTAATTATGTTGACGCTTCGTAATTTATTTTTTGCAATTCCTAAGATTTTGAAATAACTGACTCCACATTAGCAAAAATGACAAAAATCCTAACTTGAATTAATTTATGAAAAACTCAGGGCTGCTATAATTATTTGAAAAAATATAGAAACCAAAGAACAAATATACATATAACACAGGAACGACAAAGTTTTTACCCTTATTTTTATGATTATTCATTTTTCACTATATCTCAATTAAGTATTGACATTTTTTATTATTGATGTCAAACAAACTCAACAGATGGAAAACAAAGAGTTTATTTTTTCAAACATGACAACTTATTTATTTGATGATTATGTTTTGAATTGTAAAGATTGTCATTATTGTACGTTGTTATTTCGTAAACATTGATGTTATATTTCATAAAATAATATAATTTCATTTCAAACTTAACTATGAAAACATAAAAAACTTCAACACATATTAATGATATATTTTATTACCAAAATTTTAGAACAGAACAAACTTGGAGATTAATAGTCATGGAACAGGATAGATCTTGAATTTTAAAATACCTAAATATTTGAAATGAAAAATAAGACGGAAATTTTGAAATTCCAGATCTAAATGGTACCGGAGGTCAAAATATTTAAGAGGCTGTCAATGTTGATGAAGATAATACTAAGTCTCATTCGAACCTCGAAGCTTTAGAGATTGCTGGGTGGCCTTCAGTGTCATGACTCGAAGCTCTGAATTTCCGGATTAGCGGAGAAGGGATTAGCTTTTGAATTGATCAGTAGTTGTATTATGCAAAGGTCCAACTGAATTTAATTGGCGATGACTCCAGCTTGAGAAAGTATCATTAGAATCACACTAACAATTGAATCTGCGCAAGCAAGTTATTTTGTAATAGTTACGATCAAATTATTTTATTTAATTAAAGATAAAATATACTTCTTTAATAAATTATTTTATAAAAAAAACATTGAAACATTTAAATAATAACAAATAAATAATTATTTTAAACAAAAAAAATTGATCATTAAATATATTATATATGAATTATTTTAATCATTTAAAATTATAATATATATTTTCTTACAAATTATTTTATTCAAATAAAAATTAAATTATAAAAAAATAAAAATATTATCGAAGTTTTAAATTCTTTAATTTTTTTTCATAAACCTAAACGTATAAACCAATGTTATAAAAACTGGACAAAACTTACCAGTAAACCGATCACTGGTCCGATCCCGATTACCATTCAAACTAATCTGTAAGCAAATCAGTATTAAACTGGTGAACTGGACCAACTTTAAGTATTAAAAAATTAAATAATTTAAAAATTAAATAATTTTCTATATTTATAAATATTTATTTATTTATTTATATTATTTTTAAAAATTACCAGTTCAACCAATGAATCAACTACCATATCCCTTTTCCAGTTCAATCACATATGATAACATTGGTATAAACCAATTTTTCAAAAAAAATAATTAATGAAAATAACAGATAGAATTTTTGAAAGTATCTACAAACTAATAAATTAATAAAATATTACATTGTCTAGAGTTCTATTTGAAACAAAAGATTATCAAGTATCAAACAATTATAACAAGAAAATTAAAATTATAGTAATGTATCAAACATATAAGCTGCCAACTTCTGATTATTTGGTGGTTTAAACTAATGAAATTTACCTAAAAATAGATATTTGTTTCAAATAGCAATCAATTAATTATTATGTGGCTTAAACGAGTGTCAAAATAGCACAATTTTCTGAATCTCATTCTTATAAGATTCATCAAGCAGCCGTTGCTCTTCCTCTTCTAGTCTTAACAACCATTTCAATCCAAGATCACATTCCGCTTTTGCTGCAACTTGGAATTGCTCTTTAGCCAGCTCTAATGATTTCATCAATTTTTCTTCTGCATGCTTCATCCTCTTGGCTGAGGGACCTCCCTTCTTGTTTAATCTTGTTATTGATTCAGGCACTTTAGCTCCTATGTATCACAACCCATTTAATCAAAACAAGAATAACTCAAGAATCCACAAAAAATGTAAACACAACTAGAGACAAACCCCTGAGAAGAAGAGATCCATATGCGATTGCCGCACCAGCATGTCCCTGCAGAAAATTAAACAAAAAGAACTCACAAATATGCCTTCTATTAAGGAAAAGTAGAGCTGTCAATTTTTGACACAATAACACGATTTGTTAATACACGTTTATGACAAGACATGAATTTAATTTTTATAATGTTTATGCCATGAATAATGACACTTGATAGAAAATAGCACGGAACGATTATGACACGTCTAACACAAATTGACAGATCTAAGGAAAAGTGCCACATAGTTGCTTCATTAACAAGGAAACATCTCAATCTCCAGCTTCCTTTTTTTCCTTTTGCTTTACTCAAACAAAATTTAAGGTATCAATTGAAGCATTTAAAAGTTTAGTCACATAGCAGCAAAAAAATTTGAGTCAGGCCAAACAAAAATAATTTCTTAGTCAGAACTGGGTGGCATTTCCTTAAAGGTTTAGCTCAATCTTGATAGGCCATCATTCCCACAAGCATAAACCTCACAAATTGTCAAATTCAAATACCACAATCCCTAAGGAAATGGAAAAGAAAACCACCAACGGAAAAACTTGTATGGGTGTATATATTTTACCTTCTCTGATGCTCTGTGAAAGCACCACAACGCTGAGTCCATATCTTTCTTCACACAATCTCCGGTTAAATACACAGAGCCTAGAAGATAAAGGGCACCAGGATGCAACTAAACAAAGCAATATAGCAAGTGAGTTTCCAAAACATACTAACAATCATACAGAATAAGCATTTATTTTACAGAAATAACCTGGTCAGCAGCTTTCTCCAAATAATAGAAAGCTTGTTGATCTGATTGCACATAATCATTCTATCCAAACAAAAAAAAAAATTAAAGCACATCTACAAAGAATAATACCCATAATCTAAGACATAGTTAATGCAGAAGAGTATGGTACTAATATATAACATGTTAATCTCACATTAAATTGTGTTCCCAAGGGAGATACGAAAACAAGAGTTTAGATGAGATTAAAAAGTGTGATTTTAAATTAATGTTAACTTCGAAATCAAATGCACGAAGAATTACCTCAACTCTCAAACGACAACCGAGTTCATATTGTGCATCAGGATTACCCATATCTGCAGCTTCTACCAACAAAGCAGCACCTCTATATCACACCAACAATCAGATTATTATCATATTAATCCATAGTGCTGATGAAAAATAAAGTGTTATATTTTGGTAAATTGAGTAGAACATGAGACACTACACGTCTTTAAGAATTACAATAAGCTGCAGTATGGTATGCAATATGCTGAGAGAAAAAAAGCTCAAAACCAAAAAAGCACAAAGAAGCAAAACTTACACAGCTTTACATGCTCCAGGAACATGATACTTCAGATGCAATTTGGAAAGCCAATACCTTGCATGAGTGTTAGAATTATCTACCTCTAAAGCCAACTCAAAGTTCTCTTTAGCTGTCTAATACCAAATAAAAACAACACAAATTAACAAACAATTTTTTAAAAAGAATGAGAAGAAAATTAAATTAGTCAATTATTAACTTACTCTAAGTAAAGGAACAAGGCGTTGATCATTGAGTTCGCAATAATCAATGACTCTATCAACTTCCTTTAAAGCATTCCAACCTTTTGCTATTAACTCCATCGCTTTTTTGTTTCTACTATGCATTTCTCTCTGTAATTTAAACAATCCTGTAAATTGTAAATAAAGACAACTGCAAATTTTGGGAGTTTGAATTGAAGTAACTCACGTGCGGATTGTAGAATATAATACGACGATGTAGGAAATGTGAGGATTTTCTCAGAAACATTTTTCTTTTTTCCAGTGGCGTCGCTGTTTTTTTCGTGATGGCTGCTATATTTCAAAAGAGTAGTTCAGCATATATACTGAAACCGCATCAGTGTGTGGTTGAGCTGGGTTAACAAAACGGGTAGCCTATTAATATTTATTTTTGTTCTTTTTAGTCAGCTGAATCAACAAACAAAAACCCATTTCAAAGAATACTAGTTGGTCGTGAAATATTACTTAAGGGAAATTTCTTTACTGGTGACAAAATGGTGAATTTTTAAGAAAATATACTTTTCAAAACAAAACAAAATTAACTAATAGAGAAAGAACCAAATTACCGAATGAATTGTTAATGCCAAACCACCAAAGACTAAACAAACAAAGCCCAAACACATGCCAAGTTCCCACAAAAAGCACTTCCACAATTCACTTCATTAGTATGAATATTCAAATTTTGATTTATCTGACACTAAATAATATTTCTCAATCAAATATCCAAATTTTTTCAACATGATAGGATTGAAACAAATCCTAAAACAAAATTGGACAACATTACAAACTCAATTCAATCCCACATAATCCTTCAAACATCTAAACACAACCACAGTGGAACAAAAATACTAAAATTGTCATCTTTAAAAAAATCCCAAACTGAACATGTATACGGATAAACAAACCTAAAACCCAAACCGAAAGGAATCCCCACAAAAATTAACAGAACACCACCTAGATTGAACCAGTTCAGCTAAACCAAAACAATCACAACTTAACCATCCAAGAAGCTCTAGTTAGGTTTTCAATTAACCCAACTTGAGATAATCTATATTACTAAGCGGAAGCCACTATATATAATTACGACACTTGGCTTAGTAGATAAACGACATGTGGCTTCATTTCTAAAGCAATAGCAAAACCTAAAACTAATGCATTTCAAACACATCAAAGCTACAGCGTAGAGCACCACATAGAATGTACCTGTTCAGCTAAAACCAAATCAAGTTAATTATGTGATCCAATTCTAAGGAGATGGCTCTGCAAACAAGTTAGATGGATCGTGCTGAAACATTAAATTTAAGTCATCAACTTTTGTTTTGGAACTGCTTTTGATAAATGTTTTTACAACATAATCCATGACTTTTCACACATCAAATTGAATCAATTTCTTATAATGCATAATACAGTACAGCATTCAAAAAGACAATACACATATAAAATATTGTGAAACGTGGATGAACATTTTCAAAACGGTTCAAATTAAGTTTAGAAGTTGTTGACAAAGATGAATCTATGAAAATCTCTGCCTCTGCAGAACGTCTAAGAGCAATGCCTATGTTTCAAAGTGAGCTAGTATATGACAAATGAACTGCTGCAAGATTGTATCTTGAGTCAATTGCATGCTTAATAAATTTCTTCCGGTCTTTGCATAGTGTTAAAGCTCCAACTTTTTCTTCTTTTAACCAGAACCCATCTTTCACTAACACTATGAACAATTCAATTCATAAAAACCAATCTCATCATAAAGTAACAAAAAAATCAATTTTTTCACTTGACAGAATAGAAGTCGAAGCAGCAAGAGGAAATTAAAGGTTCCTAACTCTCAAATAGTATGAACCTTATGTTAAAATACCATAAGAAAGCAGAGCAGTCAAAAGTTATATAAGGGTTCTTCTGGTGTGTGTTTATGGCCAACGTACATTTGACAACGTATATTACAGAGCAGGAATTCACGCCTGAAAATGTTCTAATTTCTAACTAAGATTTGCACACCGGGAGAGACGAGAACTAACCAAAACAAATACCTCAGTTGGCCAACGTACGAAGAGAGAGGACACCTTCCGATACGAGAACAACTTTTGTGGGGTATTTGAGGACGGTTCAGCGGGAAGGGAGATCATGAGAAGAAGAAACGAGAGAGAGAGAGAGAGAGAGAGAGAGATGAAGTCTGACGGTAAAGACTGTGAATTAATGGAGTGTGGATTTGCGTGGAGGAGGAGATGGAAGACTGTGACAGTGAGTCGAGTCGAGTGTGGGTATGAATTTGTGTTCTGAATCGGTTTAGCATATTTAGGTTTTGTTTGTGAATTTACTGTTGAACCAGCCGGGGAGCTGGGTGCGTTATCGGTTTATTTGCAAAACGGTTTAAATGATAAAATTCGACCGACAATTGTCTAGATCACCGGTTTAGACCAAAGTACATAACTACATTTTCAATAGAGCAAATTATATATATACTTAAATTACAAAGTTTAATTGCAATTATGTCACATTTTCAATGTTTTTGCACAACCACTTCTTAAATTATAAATAATACGGTATTGTCTTACTGAAACTACAAAATACTGCAAAACTCATACAACACATACTCTACTTGAACCACATTAACCTACTTCTTAAATTGAAAAAAAAATTGACAGTGTATGTTACAAACATTACAATAAAGTAAAAAAAAACTAAAAATAACTAAGAACACAAATTGAACATATATTAAAAAAAATCATATAAGATATTCAGTAATATTGACAATATATATTATTGATATAAAAACAAAAAATATAAACATTAGAAACAACTATCAACACAAA